>JAJJWW010010503.1:0-108404 GCA_023531295.1 Papaver armeniacum
TAGACAACTTGGCATTGGCTGAATGAGTGGCTTACAATGGGGTTGTGTATGAAGTGCGATTGTGTTGATATGTTTGAAGCCGGGGACTTTAGTCGAGTGCACTAAAATTGCGGTGATAGATGAATGGCAATGGAAGGAGCTAGCGGTGGTTGCATTGCGATGAATCATGCAGAGGAAAAAGCGAGGTAATGCTGGCTCGATCTTGCTGAACTGTTAGTGAGTGCTGATGTTGGAGATTATGGAGCTATGATATGAGTTACGGCAAGGATTTCATGGGTTTAAGGTGCGGAGGCCGGGATTTGCAAGCATGAGCGGCCTTTGGATGTGCGGAAGAGAGAGCGAAGCGAAATGGTAGAAAGCCATTATGGGTAGGAGCAGACGATGATGCACCATCCTGGTGCAACACAAGATGGCACTGGCAAGTGGCACTGAGTACCTTGAAGGCTGAAGATCAACGGCTCGAGTTCGACTGCGGAGTTGACTCAGTACGAATTAGATCGTTGACGCTGTTGACTAACGTTGAGTGAGCAGTTGACCCGGTTTGTGACCGTTAGTCTTAACGGTGGGTGACGGAATATTCAAGTCGAATATTCTCAAACGGCGAAATTTTCATGTGGCCGTGCGGCTGACAATTCCCGTGGGATTACGGCCATAATCCCGATTTCAGCAGTGATTAAAATTTCGAAGTTTTCTATGGACTTCTCTCACGGGTATGAAGACTTGGGCTAGGAATTGGATGGAGAATTGGATTCAAATTTGGAAAGAGAAGGTGGAAGAGTTGAGAAAAGCTTGGATTTGGAGATTGAATTGCAAAGGAAAAGGATTTTAATCCTTGGAAGAATTGGAGAATATTGAAGCCTATAAATAGAGAAGTTTTCTACAACTTCTACACACCTCTCTACACTACACTAACACTTGTGTTTTTGCTTGCTTTTCTAAGATTTTTCTTTTTAATTACTTGTGTGAATTTGAAACTTCTTCTTTTAATTATTATTATTTGTGTGAATTTCAAAAACATGAGTAGCTAAATTTCTTTTTGATTGAGGATGAATTCCTAGTTCTTAACATGATTTGAGTTTTTGTTTTCAAATTCTATCTTGAAGTTTTTCACATAATTATCGCTTGTTTTTACTAATAGAGTGATCTTAAAGACATTCATGATTGATTGATAGATTGTTTGGGTGGCCAACTAAATTGATTTATTAATTCGATCTAAAGCTAGTGAAAGTTAGGGGATAAGTAATCGTTCTTTGACTCTTTTACATAAGTAGCAAAACACGAGACCTTGCGGAGGAGTTCGTGGAGCAATTGTGTGTAGGAAACAACGTTAGCAAGTAGACCTTGAGCTAAGAGTCTAACTACTAATATCAACCTAAGAAATTCACAAACCTAATGCAATGAGCCAGAGTTCACATCTAGGTTGAGCTAATTCTGGGTGGCTAGGTGATTAGAACTCCAGTGGCGAGAACTTCCAGTATCCTAGGTGATATAAGGGATTTAGGGGTTTTGCTTGGAAGCTGCATTTTGCTTTACCTACGGTTGGTGATAATTTGTGACTAATAGCAGAAGTAGAAAGAACATAGCAATTCATTGTTTAAGTAACGAAGAAGAGATTCCTTGATCTTCTCTCTCTTATTGCTTCGTCTTTCCAACTTTCGATTTAAATTGCTTTGTTTATTTTTTATTTTGCTTTACCCCCTTTCGTGACAACTTTTACAACTGAATCTTGCTCTCTCGTAGGAGGCAGGCAGCTTCCATTATATTGGTTTTAATTGAGTGGAAATTTTGAATTAATTTGATTGCACCTCGACCGCATCACCTTCCCCTTTTTGCGAAATCATCGTGACTTCCAACTTCTTCGAGCATTGGTTTCTGCAACGTACTTTCTTTCTCTCACCTCTATTCGTCCACCATTAGTCTTTTTCCCTTCTTTGTTCATTTTTGATGTTTTGCTTCCGGTTCTTCTTCTCGAGGCAGATCTTTTTCGGAAGATTCCACATCAACTTCATAGCACTTCTGTCCCTCAACCCAATCTCCTTTTATGACTCACGATACCGGTGGGATGAGGAAATTTGATGCACCGGTGATAAGTCGATGCTACGCCCAAAATCTCATGTAACCAAGGTCGCCCAATCAACGCGTTATGGGGAGATTCCACATCGACTATGCGAACAAAATTTGATTGATAATCCTTTGATGGTATTCGCATATGAGCTTCTCCTTTAGGCTTGTTGGCACTAAGTTGAAAGGTATTAGATCTTCGTCCTTCCCTCCCTTCTTGTAAGTATGAATTTTCCGCTTCGATGTCATCATCTTGCCCAAATCATCAATGAGTTTTGGGTTAATCTCCAATCTTACCACTAATGGGTTGTCATGCATCTCTCCTCCCTCACAGTACTTCTTCTCGGTAAAAGAAATAATCTGCTTTTGCCATTCCTTTAGTGGCGATGTCTTCGCGATGTTCATTATTTCTCTATTATCAGCATCTCTTGCGAACACCCTACTGATAACACTATCATGAAAATCTTCTACTGTCCTGTAAGAATGTACAATAGAGTTGCAAGACAAATTCTTGGCTTTCGCTCCAACTTCTATCACAAACATTTCTCCTCCTTTTGTTGTGTTTGCTCTGTGAATTTCGGCGGTGGTGGTAATGGTTGAGATTGAGGTTGATTTGTAGAAATTGATTTAGTTTCCTTGGTCTATCATTCTCGAGGATGATTCTTTTTACATTTCTACAATCGTTTGTGGAGTGTCCATGAAAATGGTGATAAGAACAAAATTCATGACTTGTCACTCGGAGGTGGCTCACTTCCCTGTTCCATGGCGCATGTATATTTTCCATTAAGATTATAGCTTCCCATATTTTCTCCACACTAGCATTCGGTGGTGGCATCTTGATTTCTTCCTGACTACCCTGTGACTGGCCTGTCCTCTATGATAACTCGCTCTCGACTTCCATAAGTTTCTTGTGGCTGATCAAGTCTTTGAATTTTGTTATTTCCTCCACGGTTATAGAAGTTTCTCTCTCCCTCAAATTCCTCCTGATCACGACTCCCCATGGCTACTAACTTTCGCTGACCATCATCCGTTATCATTTCTTGTTGACCCTGCGAGGTGCTCGCCATTGTGTTTATTAGTTTAGGTAACAAGCTTGCATTTTAGCTTTTGAACTTGTGTTCGCAACTGGGTATGATTCCATCTCATTTTGTTTTTCTCTAGAGCAATGTACTCCTCTGAAGTTCTCGCAACTCAGTCATTGTGATTGTATTCTTGATTCTAAAAATTTGAATATATAGCGATTGGTTTGTGAACATAAGCGTTAATGAATGATAGAATGAGATATCTCTCATCCACACGACCGGCCATATCACGCACATTGTCTTCCATCTCACGGTTAGATGCTTTAAGCTTTCACCAACCCTTTGTTTTAACCCAAATACATCTTCAATACCAGGCCGCGGGGAGTTATTACTTATGTATGCCCCTAAAAATATAGCATGCAAATGATTGAAAGATGTTATTGTATTCCTCGATAATCCTTCAAACCATTTCAAAGCTTCTCCTGTCAAACTTGATGCAAATTATTTGCACAGTATAACATCATGGTTCTCCCATTGTAACATACATCTCACATAAGCTTTGATATGTTGTATTACACATGTTGTTCCATCGAAAATCATTTGGTTAACGTAGGTAAGTTGCACTTTGGGGGTATTCCTCTAATTGTACTTCTTGTGTGAATGGAGTCTTTGACTTCTTCTATAGCTTCATCTAATTGTCTCTTACCTCCTCCCCTTTTATTATTTAACATTCCTCTCATTTCCGCCAATTTTCTCAGAATTTGTTCATTTACACCAGAGTTTGACTCCACTGGTCTTTTTAACTCCGCCTCTCTTCTTCTGCGTTTATGTCTGTTTTGACTTTCTTGTTCATCATGCTCTTCTTGTCTTTCTCTGCGATCTTCTCTTTCATTCCTCTCATGGATTCGCACACCGTTATATCTATCATTTTCTCTTCTTTCTTTGCCTTTCGGCTCTCCTTTGTACTCTTTCATACTCCTCATTGATATTACCATTGTTGCGATTTTGTTCTCTCCTTCTTTCTCTATTATCATGATTATTCGGCGAATTGCCTCTTGTAATTCCCTGTTCTCAATCTTTCCCTTTCGCAAGCTAGACGTGCTTGCTCAAAGATAGTGTCTTTCAATTTTATCTTCAATTTCTTTTTGCTTCCTCTGCGTTTCTCTCCCATACAATATTCTTCTTCCTTCTTCCCGATTTTCTTCATCATTTGGATTATTCCGCCCCGACGCCCGCTATTTCCTTGATTTCCATCATTTCGCCCATTTTGAAGAGTCTCGGGACGTGGGATATAACGATCTTCCATTATTTCTCTTCTCTCGCAACGTTCTTCGCCTGGATTTTGCACTTCCTCTCGATTTTCTTCATTAGCATTTTCTATAGGTAAAGTTCTCATTCTTTCCTCTCTAACCGATCTTGAGCTTGACCTTGTAGTGCTTCTCGACCTTCTGTTTTGTAATCTCATATTTTCCATCCCCAACTCATGATTTTGCCTTGTTAAATTTGCACGTTCATCTGCCTCTAATCGTCTTTCTTCATGTATTGTTTGTCTCAATGTCTCTAATGCTGCGACCTCTTCATTTCCATGAATTATTTCTCCAATCACTTCTCGGTTTCTCTCCCCTTGTCCATTGTTTATCAATTGTCGTTTCTTCTCCCCTTTCATCCACAGTCGATCTCCAAGTATGCACGCTTACTCTATCGTAATCCAGTTCTATTGATCTTGGTTGAATTGGTGATTGAATTTGATTTTCTTCATTATTTCTTATGTTCATTCTTGAGGATTCCCCCATTTCATTTCTCCTTCTCCAAAGAAGTCTCCTACTCCTTCTAACGATTTGTAGGTTGTTTCCGATGCATGTCTTCTCTAGCCATTTCTCAATTTCAGTAAATTGTTGAAAATTATATGAAATTTCTTCCCTATTACTCCAAATTCTTTCCAATCACGACGTCAATCTTTACTCTCTCCCTGTTTCTAGCGCCAATATGTAGTTGCAGGAAATCATACACTAAACCCCTCACAAGAATCCACACAATCAAACCATTTTAAAATGAACAATTATAATATTTATTGATTAACTTCTTGAATGTTTACAAGATAAAATGGAAAAGAGCTAAAGAAATTACAATCACTATCAACTTTCTCTCTCCTAATGACTTGCTCCACACTCGTAAAAGATCTCCCCTCCAATAGGCATGTTCGGCTCTTTATATAGGATATTACATAATGGATGACAGCTAAGCTGTCCTTTATTTTCGGGAATGACTTGCGAAGTGTCGCAAGTGTACGAGTGTATAATCTCGCGACATTCCTAGATCTCGCTAGGTCTTCACACTTTTCTCATGTTCAGTCAATGTCGTCATCCATTGCGTCACTTATTTTACTTAAATGCTGCGACGATTTCGCTATGTAACATTTATGGATTTTGCGAGAGGTGTTGGTGTTAAGGGAAATTGATCCTACAGATTGTGTAATAATACTAAGACATAGTATAACAATAATTGAGAGCATTTGTGTTCTCATTGTTATCGCTACGGATCTTCAACAACTATGATGCTGAGTTGAATATGTTTAGAATCATGGAGTACTTGGAAGTGAAGATTTGAGTCGTGTTGAAGATGCCAAGGATCAAGCATTTGGATGAGGGAAGCTACAAAGTTTTATTTATTTCGTAATCCATATGTATTGATAGTTTTGTTACTAAAATTGACAAAGGGGGAGATTGTTAGAGCACCTGGGCTTCGGTCGAACTCGCATGCGTTGCTATCTCAAGCATATTTGTGATGTTAGTGATCAAACTATAAGTCTTGATTTCTAGGCTATTTATAGATGTCTCGGACTAGGACATAGATTGTGTAGTTGAGCTTAGAATTCACGGTGTTCATCATTTGAAGACGAAGAACTACTAAGGAGCTTGTGGAACTTCATCGACAAAAGGTATGTGGAGACTGAAACTCATCTATCACTTGGAAAGTCTATTTCTACTCTATCTCCTATATTGAGACATAAGTCGTATGATGATATAGTTTTCTATATACACATTTGAGATTTCGATTTGAGTTTATCTCGCTTACATATTTCTCGAAATATGTGTTGGCAATCTTTCGCTTCGACCAAGTTCATCTTATATCATGTGAAAATTGCCGAGTAACATCTTACATGGTTTGTGTATACAATCATTTGGCGTAGTCTTGGAATGTTTCGTTATGATTATTTTAATAACTTGAAAATTGCTTTGATGCTACTAGTGTGTGAAAACGGCAATTGTCATCCTATAAGAAAGTTTCAATGATTGAAATAAGGGTTTAGAACACTTAACCATTATTGGATATGTCATGTTGTGCACTCTTGCATATATGTAATCCATGTCCAGGAACCATAGTATGCGCACCGTTCAATTACTGTTGGTTTGAGAAATCCTAGGGAACCTAAGTATGCGTACACTGTTTATGCATCTTGGCGTCTGAGGTTCATGTCCGAGAATTTCTGAATTTGGGATTGAAAGTTAAAGTACCCCTTTTGCATCTTGGCGAAACCAAATCTTGTCCGGGTATTTCAAGTATGCGTACACGTTTGCATACTTGAAGGTTAAAGTTCTAAAATCGGTTATGAACATGAACATAAACATAAATATTTATATAATAAGGGATGCAATCTTTGCAAATGTGTCTATAATGTTCATGATTGATTTAAGTGAATCAAACCGATTTTTGCTTCAATTGTGTTCTTGTATACTTCTATGAGAATATAACAATTGAACGCTCTTTAACTAGTTTCATTTGAGTCATTTGAACTAGTTATGGTTAATATGAATAAGGTTGATATGAGAGTAATCATATGGCTAACTTCGGTTAACTATTTGTGAGCCAACATGGTGTACACGTTTGGGTACGGTTACATAAACCTAAATGAGGGTACATTTCATTTGTGTGTAACAAGCTAAGTTCGATCTAACGGTTGTAAGATATTAGCTTGGTTGAATCAGGTTTTTCATCTAACGGTGAATATTGAATGCTTTGTTACCAAGGTAACTTGGATTGCAAACCCTGATTTGAAAAACTATATAGAGGAGAACTCTAACAATGGGAAATCTAATCCCCACACCTTCTGTGTGTTACTAGTTGCATAAACTAGAGTCGATTCTCCGTTAACCTTAGGTTTCTTGAGACCGTAGGTTAACGACTTCAAAGACTTCATTGGGATTGTGAAGCCATACCCAACTATTTTCTTTGTAGTTGCGTGTTACGATCTTGCCCGATTCTATCGTATTGAATACAATTGAAATAATTGACTCGAGATTAATTTCTCCGATAGGCAAGATAAAAGTAATCACAAACATCTTCGTCTCATCGTTTGTGATTCCTGATATCTTGTTTCGCTAGTCGATTAAGATTATTGTGAGATGATTGATAATACTAGGTTATTCTTTGAATATAAGTCTGGGTTTATCAATTGGTTCATGTTCACCTTGATTTATAAAAGACGGAACAAAAACTCTTGGTTATTTCTTTGGGAGACATATTTATTCAATCTATAGATTTTTTACGTGTGAGATGATTTTGTTTATCAAGTCTTCGACTTTGGGTCGTAGCTTGACTCTTGGTTGTGGGTGAGATCAACTAAGGAATCAAGTGCGTAGTATCCTATTTGGGATAAGAGACATAAAGGCATGGCGTACCTTGAATCGAGTGTGAGATTGATTAGGGTTCAACTACGGTCAATCAGAAGTTAATTGGTAGTAGGCTAGAGTCCCGTAGCGGCTTAATACGGTGTGGTGTTCAAACTGGACTAGGTCAGGGTTTTTGCATTTTGCGGTTTTCCTCGTTAACAAAATTTGAGTCTGTGTTATTTCTTTTCCGCATTATATTTTGTTATATAATTGAAATATCACGGTTCTGCGTTAAGATCAATCATTAGAATATCCAACCTTGGTTGTTGATTTAAATTGATTGACACTTAAACATTGGTCTTTGCACTTGTTCAGAATTATTCCTCTTATATTCAATCGGGATCGCAGATTTCTATTTCTTTATCAGGATTGAATTAAGATTTAGAGATATTAAACTCTTTGATATACTTTTCTCTAGATTGAGTCTGATTGTCTAGTTGATTCTCTAGAAAGTATATTGGAGTAAGTCCTCTCAGATTGCCAAACGAATTGTTGGGTGTGGTTGTTAGACCCTCGCATTTTCAGATTAAATGCTATCATCCATGCCATTACCCTAGATCTTCAGCACCATGTGACTACGTGCACTGGGTCTATAGATGCTTGGGATGTCTTAGAAAGTATTTGAAGGGAATACCTCCGAGAAAGAAAGTAGGTTTCAAAACCTAAATTTCGATTGCAAAAACCTTCGTATGGTCGAGGAAGATTCATTTGATGAGTTTAATCACAAAGTGTCTGAAATTGTTAATGCATCTTTTGCATTGGGTAAGACTATTCCTGAAAAGGACATTGTAATGAAAATTCTCAGATCGTTGCCAGCTAGATATAATTATAAGAAACATGCAATAGTTGAAGGAAATAACCTTGAAACACTTTCCAGAAACTCACTTGTTGGAAAGTTAAAAAATACTTTATCATGATCATAACACAGTCAAAATATATGCGTCCAATGTTGTGACCAATACAGGTGAATCTTCTAACTTGTTTTGGGCTGATGAATGTTGTCTTAATCATGTTGGTCTTAATAGGTCATTGATAACACAAAAGATTAAGGATATTGTTAAGATAAGCAAAAGATCCGAGAAACAACACTCTCTCTCTTTGATGCTTCAGATGATTCAATACAAGAAAAATCATATCAGTTGGTCAATGATATGCATACTTCCGAAGTTTGCACAAAAATTTCATCTCTCACAGCAAAAACTTCTTCCAACTCAAATTTTAATTCAGAATACGAGTCTGGCACTGAGATTTTGGAATTCTTGGATAAAAATGAAAAAACTCACCAAAAAAAATTTCAACTGAAGATTTTGTTGGAGAAACTTGAATCATCGCTTCAGGTGAAAAATCTTGAGATTGATTGTCTTAATGATGAATTCATCAGAACCCTATCTCTAAAAGAAAAAGAGATTGATACTCTTAAGTGTGACCTGCAAAGGTTGTCTGGAAGCTCTAACAAGATCTCAACAATGTTATTTGGTCATGAAAAAACGGGGGTACAACAACCTCACCCAATATTTCGATTAGCAATTTATATGGACAAACTCCAATATACTTTCAAGAGAATCAACTAGACTCAATCTTGATAAGGTATATCAAAGAGTTATATCTCTTTCTTGATTGATTCTTTCTCAAGCAAATAGAAACCTGCGAGTCTAATTGAATACAAGAGAAATCACTTGAACGGTACCAAAGACCAATGTTCAAGGATCAATCAATTTCCAATCAACAACCAAAGGTCGGATTTCCATTGATTCAAACGCACAACCTGTGATATTTCAATTATATAACAAAATATAATGCAGAGAATATAAATAACACAGATACCAGAATTTTGTTAACGAGGAAACCGCAAATGCAGAAAAACCCTAGGACCTAGTCCAGATTGAACACACACTGCATTAAGCCGCTACATACACTAGCCTACTACAAACTAACTTCGGTCTGGACTTTAGTTGAACCCCAATACATCTCACACTGATCCAAGGTACAGTTGCGCTCCTTACGTCGCTGATCCCAGCAGGATACTACGCACTTGATTCCCTTAGCTGATCTCACCCACAACTAAGAGTTGCTACGACCCAAAGTCGAAGACTTTAATAAATAAATCTGTATCACAAGGAAAGTATATAGTAATAGATAAATCTGTCTCCCACAGAAATACCTACGAGTTTTGTTCCGTATTTTCATAAATCAAGGTGAACAGGAACCAATTGATAACCCGGACTTATATTCTCGAAGAACAGACTAGTGTTATCAATCACCTCATGATAATCTTAATCGCCGCTTAAAAGAAGATATTGTGGAATCACAAACGATGAGACGAAGATGTTTGTGACTACTTTTATATCTTGCCTATCGGAGATATTAATATCAAGACAATCATTACGATTGTACTCAACACGATAGAATCAGCAAGATCAGATCACAGAACTACTAGAAAGTAGTATCGGTCTGGCTTCACAATCCCAATGAAGTCTTTAAGTCGTTAACCTGGTTTTCAAGAAGAAAACTATGGTTAAAGGAGAATCGACTCTAGCTAATACAACTAGTATCACACGGAAGGTGTGGGGATTCGGTTTCACAGTTTCTAGAGTTCTCCCTTATATAATCTTTCAAATCAGGGTTTGCAATCAATGTTAGCTTAGTAACAAAGCATTCAATATTCACCATTAGATGAAAACCTGATTAGATTCAAGCTAATATATTTCAACCGTTGGATCGAAAACTTATCTTGTTACATGTTGATACATAAAAAATAATACCCCTTAACGAGTTGGAGATGCCCCTAAGAATAGAAGTGAACTTGGGTTAAGATGTAGGACTTGGGGACTAAAACCAAGCCCAAATAGAAGATACCCATAAAAGATGGGAGGATAAAGGAGGAATTAATGAAGAAGGAAGAGGTTATGTTAAAGAATGGCATTAAGGGTAATTAAGAGGTATTAGGACATGTGTCATGAAGTAGTAAAAAGAGGGGCTTTTAGGAAAGCCTATAAAAGAAAGGACAAGGTACAATGGAAAAACAACTCTATCTCTTACTATTATTGGAATTGTGAGGTCATGTGTAATAGCTAGGACGGGTAGAACCTAAACTGAAATTCACCCCTCAACATTTGGCGACCACACCCGGAGGCTCATGCCTAGCTTACAATGACACACACAGAAGGCGCTAGCTCAGGCGCGGCAGGAAACCTAAACACACCCCAATTAACCCAGAAGGAGAAAGAGTAGGTATATTATCAGACCCAATCACGCAGGCGAGAAAATCAAACATCACGCGCGAAGAAGATAAACAGCACGAGGGCGAGGAAGCGCCGCTCACTCACCTTTCCCTCGAGGAGATGCAAAAAGAACTAGAAGAGCACGTACGTAAAGAACGAGAGATGAGAAAGCTCATGAAGGCGGCTAGTGCAAGGAAATATGTTAAAGAAACAACAGAAGATGTAGAGGAAGTGGAAAACGAGCCCGCGGCTATGACACAAGAGGCGATTGCAAAATACCTAGAATTGAATTACAGAATAGTTAAACAAGACAATTATAACTTCATGGCGAGTCCTTACTCCTCTGTAATCATAGAATATCAGTACCCTGAGTATTATAATTCACCAAAATTCAAGGTCTACAATGGCCAAGGCAACGCGAGAGAGCACCTCAGTCGATTCCTGTCTACAATGAACGATCGCGCGGCGGATGGGAAGCTATGCCTGAGAGAGTTTCCGAAATAGCTGACTGATACGGTGTTCACCTGGTACGACAACCTCAAGCCAAGGAGCGTCCATTCATGGTCATCCATGTCAACGCTTTTTCTCATAAAGTTCTATTCAGCAAAAAGGAAGATCATAACCATAGACTTGAGCAAGTGCAATCAGCGGATAGGCGAGGAGATAGAAAAATACATCGCTAGATTCCGCTTCTCACTCTCGATTTCCATAAAGACATTAAAGAGGAATCGTTAGTGGAAATATGCGCCCGGGGGATGACTCCATCTTTCAAAAAGAATCTGGTAAACTTCCGCTTCCCCATATTTGTAGAACTGGGGGAGGCAGCCGCAAGGATCGCCGATTGCATTGAAGAACAAAGCTCGGATTATGTTTGGCGAAACTCGGTTAACACTGTATCGACCATGCCGAGAAATACCCATGAAAATAATAATCGCGAGGGTTTGGGAACACAAGCGCTCCCGCCACCTCTGCCTTGTAGCAAGGAACAAATCGTTGGATTATTAGAACAATGGGTAGCAAACAAGGAAACCCAGTTGCCCCCGACAAAAATGGATCCTAGCACTCTAGACAAGAATGATGCGCGCTATTGTCACTTTCGTCGGAGGATACAACACCCTACAATCGACTGCTTCAACCTGCGAAGGATGTTTCAGAAGAAGCTGGAAATAGGCGAGATTGAAATGAACAAAGCGGAAGATGGAAAAACTACCCCACATCACGTAATGGTGCTTTCCCATGACCCAAGTGGAGATGCCTGGAGGCCCTAGACCGAGGATGAAGGAGAAGCATGCGAGGTGGATATGGAGAATTCGACTTTTGCTAACACAGATGGCGTGGCTCATCAATTTTCTAAGACAGTATTGGCTCAACAGTTCTTCGATTCACTCGGCTTCAGCGAAGATCAAATCAAGGAAGCGTGTAAGGCCATAGCAGCCGTAGCATTAGGGAGGCCATATGGGCTTCTCCCCAAGTAGGCGATCGTATTCACCAACGAAGACATCTGTCACCCGGGAGAGCACCTCAGTCCTCTATATCTCACCGTGTATATCAATAGACAGCCGCTAAAAAGAGCTTTTGTTGATGGGGGCGCGTCCTTAAACCTGATTTCGATGCATACGCTCGATGTTTTAGGCAAACAACGGTCCGCGATAAGAATGCGGGTCACTACAGTGAAAGGGTTTGGAGGCCACGCCCAAACAGCTATTGGAATCATTAACCTAATAATGAAGGTTGTGCCTATCCGAGGGACCACCCTTTTTTATGTTCTAGAAGATGACACTACCTTCCATGTGTTACTAGGGCGAGGCTGGCTACTCAACCACAAAGTAGTCGTGTCGACGTACCATCAATGCGTAAGAACTAACATAGGAGGCAAGCAGTACCAAATTCCCGCCACGAGCAACCCTTTCGACCCAGAAGAAGCATACATGGCGGACGCAATTTTCTATGACGAGCCAAAAGAAGAGGACAAAATGCCTGAAGCTCGACTCACCCCGCTGCCGAAGTGGGGGGACGAAGAAAAAGCGGAACCCACCAAATCCGTGTTCAGTCCGTCAAGGATGGTGTTACCTACTGAAAGGAAAAGGAATCAAGATGAGCAACCCAATTTGCAACGCTTCTCCAGGCCCGATGGTGGACATGTGTACCGATTATAGCAATTAGGCGAGGGAATGCCTGCAAATGAGCAAAACCACGCTAACAAGTTGATGAGTGAAGCGGGGGTTCCCGATGAAAGCACAAAACAAAGATTGTCCGAGCTTCCCTACAACACGATTGATGACCAAGAATTGTGCGATCAGTTGGTAAGCATTACTACGAGAACCAATGAGGAACGAACTCCAAAAGACCTCACCGTGGATGAAATGGAAGAAATCAACATAGGAACACAAGCGCTCCATCATGATAAGCAAGAATCTGGACCAAGAGGAAAGGGTAGCATTGATCGCGTTACTTAAAATATACAAGGACATCTTCGCTTATGACTATGACGAAATGCCGGGTTTAGATAGTGATCTCGTGGTACATAATCTAGGAGTATCGCCTGAATTCAAACCCGTGAAGCAAAGAAGCCGCGAGTTTCCTAGCGCATTTCCCTCCCTCGCGATAAAATAGGAAGTAGAGCGGATACTTAAAGCCAAATTCATTAAGCCAATACAATACCCCACTTGGTTGGCTAACATCGTGCCAGTAACCAAGAAAAATGGAAAGGTTAGGTGATGTGTAGACTATAGAGACCTGAACCGAGCTTGCCCAAAGAACGATTTCCCGCTGCCAAACATCGACATGACGTTGGACGCGACCGGGAAAAAGAAAAGATATTCTTTCATGGATGGCTTCAGCGGATATAACCAAGTGAAGATGGACCCTTCAGATGCAAAGAAAACCGCCTTCCAAACCCCGTACGACAACTTCTACTACGTAGTGATGCCGTTTGGATTGAAGAACGCCGGTGCCACGTATCAGCGCGCCATGACATCTATATTCCACGACTGTTGTCTTAGGACAATAGAAGTATATGTTGATGACATCGTAGTCAAGACACAATAGGCCTAGGATCACATCTCTCACCCGATGACGGCCTTTGAGAGATGCGGGGAAATTCAAACTCAAGATGAACCCTCTCAAGTGCGCCTTAGGGGTCACATCCGGAAATTCTTGGGATTTGTAGTGACTAATGAGGGAATTCAAGTAGACCTGAGCAAAGTCGAAGCAATCACAATAATGGCACCTCCGGCGAACACCAAAGAGTTGCAAGCCTTTATAGGACGAATATCATACATACGACAGTTCGTGCCTGGTTTAGTACAGCTGATGACTGCATTCCTTCCCTTGCTGAAAAAAGGTATACCCTTCGTATGGGGAGAGGTACAGTGTGCCACCCTTGAAAATTTGAAGCAGTGTCTTGTCAGCCGTAAGATTCTTAGACCTCTGATACGCGGAGTCCCTCTTTATTTCTACACGACGTTTACCAGCTCAGCGATCGGTGCAGTTCTCGCACAAGACATGGGGGGAAATGAGTTGTCACCTATCTATTACGTGAGTCGGGTCCTATGAGACGCAGAATTAAGATGTCCGCGTGTAGAGCAAGCATGTTTTGGCCTTCATACACGCGACTCAAAAGTTGCGCCCCTACCTCCTAACACATGAAACCATTGTGGTGGCAGCAACAAACCCATAGCGTACCTGGCTTCGAAGCCTGTCCTTACAGGGAGAACCGCTCGATGGTTGCTTCAACTATCAGAATTCGAGCTCAAGTACCAACGGTCGAACGTTGTAAGGGGACAAGCAATAGCCGACCTCATGGCCATGTTCCCAGGAGCAGGAGACGATGAAGTACACGAATACATACCCGGGAGAGGTTGCGGCGCGCAGATGTCGACAAGCCTTGGACCATGTTCTTTGACGGATCCTCTTACGGGTCCGTGGGAGGAGCAGGAGTAGTCTTCGAAGCCCCGCGGGGAGAACTACTCTCATACTCGTTCAAACTAGATTTTTCGTGCAGTAATAATGTGGCAGAGTATGAAGCCCTATTTTTGGGACTCCAAATGGCGAAAAAGCTTAACCTTGGGGGCGTGGAAGTCAAAGGCGATTCCCGGCTTGTTACGAATCAAGTGAACGGGATTTCCACGTCAAAGAGCCGCACCGCCCCCTACGGGTGGAGGCCCAAAGGCTGATGAGTCAAACATGATCGACTTTAGATCATACTGTCAGAGGCGGGAATAAACACCCAGACGCCTTGGCAACCTTGGCAAGCAAGGTACCATTAAACGACGAAGAAGAGGGTGCGGTTACATGTGCGAAGAAAAGGGCTACCCAAAGACTTGGAAAGATGACCTGTCCTTCGAGGAGGCGGACGACTGGAGAAAGGCATACATCGAAGACTTGACGCGGATGGACGAAGTGCTAGTGATTCCTACTCAAGCCTTAAAGCAGTTCGTGATGATCCAAGGTGCGTTGTACTATATGGCGGCCGGAGGATCCCTCGCAAGATGTGTAAATAAAAGGAAGGCGGAGGAGTCACTCCGAGAACTACACACGAAAACATGTGGGCAGACCGGTGCCGTTCATCTATACAGAAGACTTCAAAAGATGGGCGTATATTGGCCAAGTATGTCAGCTCAAGCAACAACACTCCAAGATAGTTGTGCCGATTGCCAAGCCCCGCCACAGCCCGCGGAGGTCTGCACAGTTGAAGAAGTAGACTGGAGACAACCTTACATCGATTTCATCCAACACAGGAAGCTGCCTGGTGACAGACAAATGGCTTTAAAAATACAAAGGAGGGCAGCGCGTTTATTCATGCATGGAGGCATTCTCTATCGAAGAAGTTATGGTAATGCCGCTCTGCGATGCCTGTCAAATCAGGAAGCCATAGAAGTCATGACCTGATACCACGATGCAGAGCACCAGGGGATGCGGAAGTTGTTTCTGCAACTCTACGGAGGAGGGTTTTACAGGCCGACCATGTAAAGTGACACCGCAGAACACGCCCGAAGATGCTTGCAGTTCCAGACACACGGGAACTTGATCCAAGCCCCCCACGCACTATTTCATAGCATAGTAACGCCCTGGTCGTTCCACAGCTAGGGGCTCGATCTTATAGGGCCAATCAACCCAACATCCTCAAAGCGACATAAGTACATAATCACCGCCACTGAGTACGCGTCGAAATGGGTCGAGGCGATACCCCTCAAAGATTACGCAGGTGCCACAATAGCCGCATTCATCAAAGAACACATCATTTGCAGGTTCGGCGCGCCCATGATAATCAAGGCAGATAACACGAAATCATTCGTGAACAAGGATGTAATTGATTTACTCCGCCAATACAATGTAAGGCTCCACACATCTACCCCTTATTATCCCAAAGGAAATGGGAAGGTGGAGGCAACAAATAAGACACTCATCCGCATCCTCAGTAGAATAGTACATGATCACCATAGAGAATGGCACGAGCAGTTGCCATTGGCACTCTGGGCGTATAGGATTTCGAAGTGCAGTTCTACATGCGCATCTCCTTACTCACAGGTCTACGGAGAAGATGCAATCCTACCTGCAAAGATAGCAATCCCATCTGCAAGAGTGGCAATGGCTATCCATACCACGCCAGATGAAGTGAGCCGCTTTGCCCATTTAGACACGATAGAGGAAAGAAGAGCACGGGCAGAAAGGTTCGCGGAAGCTTATAGGAAGCGTGCAGCTAACTACTACAACCAAAGTGTAAAGGAGAGGACCTTCAAGGTTGATGAGCTAGTCTTAAAAATCGCCCCACACGTACAGATAAATGCCAGTGCTGGCAAATTCGCAGCAAATTGGGAAGGCCCGTTCACAATAAGGAAAGTTGCAGAAAGTGGATACTACAAGCTTCGGCGCATGAATGGGACCAAGGTCAAAACACCCATCAATGGCAAGTGGTTGAAAAAAATTTACGCTTGAGTCCTACCTTGTAAATGCCTGCTTTAAGCAATAAAGTAAGTTGGAAAAATGGCGTCTGCACAAAGGTCTCAGGGCAGCCAAAGGCGCCTGATTGACTGACAAATTCACAAAAGGTCTCAGGGAAGCCAAAGGCGCCTGATCGACTGACAAAATTCACAAAAGGTCTCAGGAATGCCAATGGCGCCTGATTGACTGACAAGTTTACAAAAGGTCTCAGGGCAGTCAAAGGCGCCTGATTGACTGACAAAATTTACAAAAGGTCTCAGGAATGCTAATGGCGCCTGATTGACTGACAAGTTCACAAAAGGTCTCAAGGCAGCCAAAGGCGCCTGATCGACTAACAAAATTCACAAAAGGTCTCAGGAATGCTAATGGCGCCTGATTGACTGACAAGTTTACAAAAGGTCTCAGGGCAGCCAAAGGCGCCTGATCGACTGACAAAATTCACAAAAGGTCTCAGGAATGCTAATGGCGCCTGATTGACTGACAAGTTCACAAAATGTCTCAAGGATGCCAAAGGCGCCTGATCGACTGACGTCCACGAAAGGTCTCAGAACGCCAAGGGCGCCTGATTGACTGACTAGTCTCATCAAAAGGTTTGGGGAATGCCAAGGGCGTCCGATTAACTGACAATTTCATAAAAGGTTCCAGGAATGCCAAAAGCATCCGAACGACCAACGAGCACGAAAATAAAAAAGCGGGGATATGCGCGTTTAAACAACGCCCGCCCCACCCGGCTCCTTTGGAAAAAAGAGGGGGGAGTACGCGCATTTAAACAACGCCCACCCCACCCAGCTCCATTAAAAAAAAATAGGGGGAGTAAGCGCGTTTAACCAACGCCCGCCCCACCCGGCTCCCCTGAAAATAAAGAGGGGGGAGTAGGCGCGTTTTACCAACTCCCGCCACACCCGGTTCCCTTGCAAATAAAAGGGGGGGGGAGTAGGCGCGTTTAAACAACGCCCACCCCACCCACCTCCTTTGAAGAAAAAAAAGAGGGTGGAGTAGGCGCGTTTAAACAACGCCCGCCCCACCCGGCTCCCTTGAAAATAAAGAGGGGGAGTAGGCGCGTTTGACCAACGCCCACCCCACCCGGTTCCCTTGCAAATAAAGGGGGGAGTAGGCGCGTTTAAACAACGCCCACCCCACCCAGCTCCTTTGGAAAAAAAAAAGAGGGGGCAGTAGGCGCGTTTAAACAACGCATGCCCTACCCTTCTCCCTTGAAAATAAAAAGGGGGGAGTAGGCGCATTTAAACAACGCCCACCCCGTCCAACTCCCTTAAAAAAGGGGGAGGGGGAGCAGATACATAAGCTAAAAAAAAAAGGAGGGTGGGAAGACAGAAGAGAGAGAAAGGGAGGAATAACCGCGCCCAACTAATGAAAAACCTTACTCAACAACCCCGCAAGATAAGAACAGGTCACAGACGGACCGTAGGCACGATATACTCGTATACAAGCAAATAACATCACCCTCGAAATTGAAAGCAAAGACTTTATTCACACCAATCTAGTACAAAAGACGTTTAAACTAAAAAAAAAAAAACATTCCACAGTGATAAACTTAACCAGCCATCAGTGCTCGACACCTAGCAATATCAGCGTCTAAGGCTTCCACCATCAAGCGACCATCTGCACATTGTACAAGATCCAAACACAAATCTTGATCGGCTTCATGCACCAACCTGAGGATGACCTGGATCATGTTATCTTCAACATCGGCCCTACGAGCAATCGAAAGAGTATCTTCATGCTCATCGTACTCCTTGCGCGCCTTATCTTGATGAATTAGCCTAAGCGTCCCAAGCAGACCCGCCTCTTCCTTCAAAATCAGAAACGAGACAACTCGTCCTCAAGGCAATATCGAGGTACAAGTGTGGACGCGGCCTCTAAAGTCGAGTATGACCGATAAGCGGTAAAACCCCCGATGAGGGACCCAAAGATGACAATCGAGATGGCACGTTCCATAGTAACCACCATCATCAAAGAGTCCGCGAATAACCGATCGATTGGCGTCGCGAGCGGTGATGACTTCGTCCAACACTGTTGGATCTCCGATGATACCCGTGGGGACTCCACCTTGATACGCCTCATGGCTCTGAAATTCGCGCGTTTAGCATCACCTTATCTTTCTCTAACGAGTTCCTCAACCTCGGCCTTCAAGAGCCGTTTAACTCGTCTTGTTTGAACGGCCGAGACTAACATGGAAATGGGCGCTAAGGACATCACATACCCGTGAAGAGAGTTATCCATAATGGCGACTTACCAAGCAAAAAATATATATATATATATATATATATATATATATATATATAAATATATGATAGTAGATGTAACGATAACCAAGATTAAGAAACGAGAATAGCATGGGGGTATTTATAAACGCACACGAAGGAAGAGGGCGTGGAATACGAAGTAATTGCTCATACCCCTTCGCATCTTTGAAACGTGTCAAAACAAGGTTAAGAGAGAGGATAATCTCGACATAAATATTAGAGACTCAGGAACCAAGGCCTAACACCAATGTAGCAACGTCGATGAGGTTGGGTAAAAGGGAATCAATCAAAGAGGCAAATTCGATAACATAACGGAAAGAAAAAGAGAGAGATTGAAATATATATAAACTAAGAAGGAAAAGTCCAACAAACGAAATGCACAAAATAAATAAGCAAATAAAGGAAGTTATCCCCGAAGCTAGCGCCTAATCTAACTTGACTAGCAACAGACGACAACGAGCAATATCTACGTCCACGGCCTCCGCCATAAGCCTACTTTCGTCACACTGAACGTTGGCTTGGGAAATCCCCCAATTGGCATCACTCATCAGTTTGTAGATGTCTCGAATAATTTTCCATCTAGCCTTCGCCCCTTAGGCCAACGCTAGAGTATCTTCGTGTTCATCGCGGTCTTGGCATGCCTTATCTCGACGGGCTTGCACGAAATCCCATTGATACACTTATCTCATCCCTTAACACCAATAAGCACGCGAGATCGTCCCTAGGATAGGATGGGTTGACAAGCGCGAAACATCAGTCAAAGATAGGGTGTGCCCGAGAAGGCGTGAAGCTGCATGGCCAGAGATATGTGAACGGCAGACAGCGATAGCATACTCAATGGCTGCCTTCATCGTCAAGGATTCGGTGACTAACAAAGCAGCAGCATTGCGGGCCATGGAGGCATCATCCAAAGCATGTTGAATTGCAGATGTTAGTCGACCATCCTCCTCAGCCCGGCTCCGACGAGCTTCAAAGCGCTCTGCAAATTGATTGCGCGCGAAATCCCTTTTATCTAACCTATGCTCATAAAGGACCTCAACCTCATCCTCCACCAGTAGCAGGCGCGTCAGTTCCAATTTCTTGAACATCGAGACTAACGCGGGGACTGGCGCCAGAGTTAGCGCGTACCCGTGATGAGAGTGAGCCATCTACGTAAAGTGCTTGACAAGAAAACAAAAATGAAGATAAAGACTAAAATTGACCGGGATGGAAGATTGGTACTGCTATATAAAGGAGAGAACGTCATAAACGCTCCAACAACTGTCCTGCTCTCAATGACACGCGGTACATAGGAGTACGAAAGGATTCGGCTATTGGATCATCTGATAATCGACCCAATAGCCAGGGGACTAATGTTGATACATGAAAAATAATACCCCTTAACGAGTTGGAGATGCCCCTAAGAATAGAGGTGAACTTGGGTTAAGATGTAGGACTTGGGGACTAAACCCAAGCCCAAATAGAAGATACCCATGAAAGATGAGAGGATAAAGGAGGAATTAATGAATAAGGAAGGGTTTATGTTAAAGAATGGCATTAAGGGTAATTAAGAGGTATTAGGACATGTGTCATGAAGTAGTAAAAAGAGGGGCTTTTAGGAAAGCCTATAAAAGAAAGGACAAGGTACAATGGAAAAACAACTCTCTCTCTTACTATTATTGGAATTGTGAGGTCATGTGTAATAACTAGGACGGGTAGAACCTAAACTGAAATTCACCCCTCAACATTACACACAAATGAAATGCACGATTTTAGGTTTGTGTAACCATACCCAAACATGTACATTTGTTGGTTCAAAAATAGTTAACCAAATGTTTAGCCATATGAGCACTTTCATATCAACCATATTCTTCTTCACCATAACTAGTTCAAATGACTCAAATGAACTAGTTAGAGAGTTGTTCAATTACAAGGAAATATTATGTAACTACACAAGACACAATCGAAGCAAAAATGATTTGATTCACTCGAACTGTTCATGAACTTTATAGCCACGGTTTGCATTTTGCATTCCTTAGTTAATATAAATATAAGTTCACAAACAATCATTTTTAGATATAACCAACTTAAGTTCGCGAGACTTAGTTCGCGGACTTAAGTTCCCTAAGGAGTTCTCAAACTCAGATTTTCTCGGGTCGATAACTTCCGCCGATTCGCGGGACCGAGTTCACGGCTCTTGTTCCGGTTCTCTTGATCAACAAAGTTCGCAAACTTTGGTTCAAGGAAAAAGGACTTATACATATATGTGTTACCACACAATGCTTATATCCACCATTGGTTATATAATCTAAACTCTCAATTTCAATCATTGAAACATTCTTAGAGGACGTTATTATATAGTTGTTATTCACAAACTATTTTTCGTCAAAGTAAGCAATTTTCAAAGAGATTGAAACTTGTCATGACTTTCGTCACTAGGTAAATATGAACTTGGCCAAAGCGAAAGCTTACCAACACATATTTCGAGAAATAGATAGGCGAGATAAACTCGGCTCGAAATAGCAAATGTGTATAATCAAAGTCTATATAGCAAAACGACTTTTGTCTCAAAATAGGAGATAGAGTAAATAGACTTTTGAGTGATAGATAAGTTCAAGTCTCCAAATACCTTTTAGTCGATGAACTTCCACCAGTTCCTTGAGTAGTTCTTCGTCTTGTATGATGATTTCCATGGAGTTCTTGAGCTCAATTGCACTTTCTATCCTAGTCCGAGACTTAGCTATAGTAAATTAGAAATCAAGACTTATAGTTTTGATCAATAACATTGAAAAACATGCTTGAGATAGCAATGCATGCGAGTTCGACCGAGCAATGCTCTAACAATCTCCCCTTTTGTCAATTTTAGTGACAAAACTATCAATACATATGGAATACAAAAAAATAAATGAATTAACTTTTGTAGCTCCTATTCCACATGCCTAATCTTCAACATTACTCGAAATCTTCGTCGCTTCCAAGTACTCCAATGATCCCAAAGGTTGTAAGTTCAGCATCATCGTTGTTGAAAATCATTAGCTATAACAACGAGAAAACAAGAGTTCTCAATCATTGGTATACAGTATCGTAGTGTCATTATATAGCATCAAAGTTAAATTGTACCATAACTTCGACAACAATACTATGGTGATATGTCTCACTCCCCCTTAGTCAATACTCCATCTCACATGGAAACCACTCCCCCTTACATAATGATCCGAAAACCATATGTATTTGTAGTGTGAACTACATGTTAATTCTCTCCCTTTTTGTCAATAAAATTGGCAAAGGTACGAAAACGGGATCCTAATGAAATTTCCAAAAGAGACATTTCATGACCAAAAGAAAGCATATATCATCTTATTTAGATGCAATCATATAGCCGAAGCTAAATGCATTCATCAAGGAGTTTATAAAGATACAAGATAACCCCTATAATATTCCACAGTCGTACTCCCCACAAAGATATGGCAATTAAGCACAAGTTCAATTAAGAACTCTCCCCCATAATATGTCATTCCCGAAAGAACAACAAGAGAGACCTTAATTTCAAAAGAAAAGAAGGATGTCTTTGGACATCACAAATCACATACAAGTATGAATTTGAATCCAAAAATACTCAATTAAATTAGCCATAAGAGAACCCATGATTAATTTAATCGGAAATGCTCAACATAAGTAAACTTATGGAGACTCAAAAATACTCAATTAGATTAATCACAAGAGAACCCATAATTAATCTAATCGGAATACACAACCAAATTAACTACAAAAAGTAATCAATTTAATTGGTCTTGCTCGACATAAGAGAACTTACGGAGCAACAACTAAATAACCAAACAAGGATGATTAATTTAGTTGAACATGCTCGACATAAAGCACCTCACGGAGCAACAACTAAGCCAATGAATAAATGAATAGAGCTCAACATAAGACACCAATGGAACAACACAATATATACACAAATTGTGGATAAGACACCTTATGGAACAATTCATCATTTTCCATCACCATTTGCACAATGACATATAATAGACATAATCCTTGTAAACAAATTTTTTTAACCTATCTTCCATCAATAATTGACATAATAGGCTTAACTTTTGTATTGTCAAAAGTTTATTCCTTCTTTTATCAGCACATGCATATCGACATATAAAGGACTTAACTTTTGACAAGGTATGGGACAATCACAGTTCACGGACGTAAACACACATATCCCATAACAATTTTTAAATATATAAAACCATAAAGATTAATACTGCAAAAATCATCTTCCAAACAATTTTAGAATTTAAACCAATAAATCTAAAAACATGAAGATGAAAACGTTGGACATAGCTATGTGTAATCACAATAATGGCTATTCCAAACTCTAGTTATTCTTCTAAACAAAACAAGAAAATAGAAGATTTACTAGGAAAATAAACTCTTATAAAGCATTTCACTTACTTTGAATACTCTTCTCATATTCTCTGTATTCATCAAGCTCATCTTCAATCAGATCAATTCTGGATTATCCATCTTTTCTTCAAGTCTCTTGGAAGAGATTTCAAGTTCACTTTTTAGGGAACGAACTTGTTCCAAGACGAGATTCACGGTTAAAGAGAGCTTATAAAAATGAGAGACAGAGATGTTCCCGTCCATAGAAGAGCCGTGATTATCAGGGCTCATTACATTATCAGAAGAATCAAACCGTATCATCTTAGATGGAAAGAGAACAGTCCAAACATCACTTTCTTTGCTTGAAAGACTTGAAGAAGACATGATGGAAGAGATAGATGAAAAGTTTATGCAAAGGAGAAAGACTTCATTTTAAAAGAAGCTAAGGATAGGAGATAAATACCCAAAAAGACCTTTGACCAAAACCCTAATAGAAAAGATTATTCTCAGAAAAAGTCTTTAAAAAAAAGTTTGAAAACGTAAACAGTTCAAGGCTTAAAACAACAACAATAATTCATCACAACCCTCTTGAAGATTATGATTTTTGTCTAAGAGGGATAGACAAGAATCATCAATACAGTATTACAAACTGTAGTTGTTCCAATCCTTTCCAGGACTAGGTAACTTCTTTGAAGGGGACGAAGTATTTGTTATACCTTGTTTCTGTCTTGTTTTTAAGAAAGAAGAGTTATGTACTTCATTCTTTCTTTCTTTTAGCACAGATTTGAATACCTTGATTGTAGATTTTTGTAAACTATGCATTCTATTGGAAATCTCTTTTACAAAAGATGAGGGTATGAGATTTATTTTCTTCTTCTCGCAAACGACGTTTGGCAGAGAGGAGAACTTTTCTGTTTCATAGTGCCACAGGATTTAGAATGATCACGATGATCATATGAGGAAATCATGAGATTAGATAAATCCTTGTGATTTTCTATATGATTCTTGTCGTCAAGGTGACTTATGAATGATATAGAATCAGGAGGAATTTGTTGACAATTCATAGTCGAAGAGGTTCTATATGTATGGTAGGGATCACGATTGATTATCTCCAATTTTAAATTATACATTTGGCATTCCAGATTTTCAATCCTTTTAATGAAGACTTCCTTTTCAAGTTGAAGAATTTCTGAGGAAGTAAGATTGTTTATCATGGAATAATCAGAACTGTCAGGAGGACAGACGTGATTATCAGTAAATAGATTAAGAGAACCATCATAGACATCATCCTCAGGACAGTAGTCAAGAGTATCCATCCATGCTTTAGTTATCTCGCTCTTCTCCGTATCATGACAATTAGAAGTATTGTGAACACTTATATAGCACTTGAAACTAGAATTGTTAACATAGTTTTTCTGAACCTTTTTATTGATTGACTGAGCTTTTTTTTTTAGACTTTCTTTTTCTCTGTCTAAGAGATTTCTTAAGCTATTGTATAAATAGTGCTAGAGTCGAATTAAAGCAATTCTCATTTCTTTTGTCAGTCAATTTAGAACGTCGAGACTTACGATCGGATGCAGCAACAAGGTTGTTAACCAGATGATGTTTCTCTCTTCGTTCATGTTCAAGATCGAAAATTTTCAACTTTCCAGCTAAAGAATTTCTGGATAGTGTATCAAGGTTATTTCCCTCAATGATGGCATGCTTCTTAGAATCGTATCTAGATGGCAGCGATCTGAATCACAATGTCCTTTTTCAGGAATAGTCTTACCCAATGCAAATGATGCATTAACAATTTCAGACACTTTGTGATTAAACTCATCAAATGTTTCTTCATCTGCCATACGAAGGTTTTCCCAATCGGAATTAAGGTTTTGAAGCTTAGCTTGCTTTTCACTGGTATTACCTTCGAATACGGTTTCTAATATATCCCACGCTTCTTTAGACTTAGTGCAATTTGACACATGGTGCTGAAGATTCGGGGTAATGGCATGTATGATGGCATTCAAAACCGTCGGAATTTTACTTTTGCAGCAAGTATCTCGGCAGAAATTTGTATCCACCTATATTCTTGGGAACGTTTACATTTCCAACTGCCACAACGGGAGCATCATAGCCATTAACAACATATAGCCATGATTGAAAATCACGTGCTTGAAGAAAAGCTCGCATAGCAATTTTTCACCATAAGTAATTAGAGCCATCGAAGACTGGTGGTATGTTGATAGAGATATCACCTCTATCCATAGAGTCAGATCGCTACAAACACAGACTTATGAGGTCTTGAACGTGTTTGCCTGCTCTGATACCAATTGAAAAAGCGGGGGTACAACAACCTCACCCAATATTTCGATTAGCAATATGTATGGACAAAATCCAATATACTTTCAAGAGAATCAACTAGACTCAATCTTAATAAGGTATATCAAAGAGTTATATCTCTCTTTCTTGATTCAATTCTTTCTCAAGCAAATAGAAATCTGCGAGTCTAATTGAATACAAGAGAAATCACTTGAACGGTACCAAAGACCAATGTTCAAGGATCAATCAATTTCCAATCAACAACCAAAGGTCGGATTTCCAATTGATTGATTCAAACGCACAACCTATGATATTTCAATTATATAACAAAATATATTGCGGAATAGAAATAACACAGACACCAGAATTTTATTAACGAGGAAACCGCAAATGCAGAAAAACCCCGGGACCTAGTCCAGATTGAACACAGACTGTATTAAGCCGCTACATACACTAGCCTACTACAAACTAACTTAGGTCTGGACTGTAGTTGAACCCTAATCAATCTCACACTGATCCAAGGTATAGTTGCGCTCCTTACGTCTCTGATCCCAACAGGATACTACGCACTTGATTCCCTTAGCTGATCTCACCCACAACTAAGAGTTGCTACGACCCAAAGTCGAAGACTTTAATAAACAAATCTGTATCACACAGAAAAGTCTATAGTAATAGATAAATATGTAGCGCGTTTAACCAACGCCCGCCCCACCCGGCTCCCCTGAAAATAAAGAGGGGGAGTAGGCGCGTTTTACCAACTCCCGCCCCACCCGGTTCCCTTGCAAATAAAAGGGGGGGGGGGGAGTAGGCGCGTTTAAACAACGCCCACCCAACCCACCTCCTTTGAAGAAAAAAAGAGGGGGGAGTAGGCGTGTTTAAACAACGCCCGCCCCACCCGGCTCCCTGGAAAATAAAGAGGGGGGAGTAGGCGTGTTTGACCAACGCCCGCCCCACCCGGTTCCCTTGCAAATAAAAGGGGGGGGGGGGGAGTAGGCGCGTTTAAACAACGCCCACCCCGTCCAACTCCCTTAAAAAAGGGGGAGGGGGAGCAGATACATAAGCTAAAAAAAAAAGGAGGGTGGGAAGACAGAAGAGAGAGAAAGGGAGGAATAACCGCGCCCAACTAACGAAAAACCTTACTCAACAACCCCGCAAGAGAAGAACAGGTCACAGATGGACCGAAGGCACGATATACTCGTATACAAGCAAATAACATCACCCTCGAAATTGAAAGCAAAGACTTTATTCACACCAATCTAGTACAAAAGACGTTTAAACTAAAAAAAAAAAAAAAAAAACATTGCACAGTGATAAACTTAACCAGCCATCAGTGCTCGACACCTAGCAATATCAGCGTCTAAGGCTTCCACCATCAAGCGACCATCTGCACATTGTACAGTATCCAAACACAGATCTTGATCGACTTCATGCACCAACCTGAGGATGACCTGGATCATGTTATCTTCAACATCGGCCCCGCGAGCAATCGAAAGAGTATCTTCATGCTCATCGTACTCCTTACACGCCTTATCTTGACGAATTAGCCTAAGCGTCCACAGCAGACCCACCTCTTCCTTCAAAATCAGTAAACGAGACAACTCGTCCTCAAGGCAATGTCGAGGTACAAGTGTGGACGCGGCCTCTAAAGTCAGAGTATGACCGAGAAGCGGTAAAACCCCCTAATGAGGGACCCAAAGATGACAATCAGAGATGGCACGTTCCATAGTAGCCACCATCATCAAAGAGTCCGCGAATAACTGATTGGCTGCGTCGCGAGCGGTGACAGCTTCATCCAATACCTGTTGGATCTCCGATGATCCCCAACCGGGGGACTCGGCCTGAGTAGCTTGATACGCCTCGTACCGGGCTCTGAAATTCGCGCGTTTAGCATCCCTGCTTATCTTTCTCTGTGTCCGAAGTTCCTCAACCTCGGCCTTCATGAACAGAAGCCGTTTCAACTCGTCTTGTTTGAACGAAGCCGAGACTAACATGGAAATGGGCGCTAAGGACAGCATATACCCGTGAAGAGAGTTATCCATAATGGTGACTTACCAAGCAAAATATATATATCTATATATATATATATGATAGTAGACGTAACGATAACCAAGATTAAGAAACGAGAATAGCATGGGGGTATTTATATACACACACGAAGGAAGAGGGCGTGGAATACGAAGTAATTGCTCATACCCCTTCTGCATGCTGAGAAACGTGTCAAAACAAGGTTAAGAGAGAGGATAATCTCGACATAAATATTAGAGACTCAGGAACCAAGGCCTAACACCAATGTAGCAACGTCGATGAGGTTGGGTAAAATGGAATCAATCAAAGAGGAAAATTCGATAACATAACGGAAAGAAAAAGAGAGAGATTGAAATATATATAAATTGAGAAGGAAAAGTCCAACAAACGAAATGCACGAAATAAATAAGCAAATAAAGGAAGTTATCCCCGAAGCTAGCGCCTAATCTAACCAGCTAGCAACAGACGACAACGAGCAATATCTACGTCCACGGCCTCCGCCATAAGCCTACTTTCGTCACACTGAATGTTGGCTTGGGACATCCCCCAATTGGCATTACTCATCAGTTTGTAGATGTCTCGAATAATTTTCCATCTAGCCTTCGCCCCTTGGGCCAACGCTAGAGTATCTTCGTGTTCATCGCGGTCTTGGCATGCCTTATCTCGACGGGCTTGCCTGAAATCCCGCAGTACACTTATCTCCTCCCTTAACACCAATAAGCACGCGAGATCGTCCCTAGGATAGGATGGGTTCACAAGCGCAGAAACATCAGTCAAAGATAGGTTGTGCCCGAGAAGGCGTGAAGCGGCATGGCCAGAGATATGTGAACCACATCAATGGAGTAAACGGAATTCACATCACTTGGGTAGCGCATGGCTTCAAATATGTTAAAGTGTATTATCTCCTTGTCGAATTCCATAGTGAGTGTACCCTTATCAACATCAATCTTCGTCTTTGCGGTCTTCATAAATGGCCTCCCAAGAAGTAAAGAAGTAGTTGATCGGTTCTCATTATTATCCATATCTACCACGAAGAAATCAACCGGAAAAATAATCTCATTTACTTGCACTAGCACGTCTTCTACAAGTCCCTTTGGATAGATGTTAGACTTGTTTGCTAATTGGATAATAACTCTTGTCTCTTTCAAAGGTTCAAGATTCAAGGAGTCATATATTTCGGCCGACATCACACTAATAGAAGCTCCCAAATCAAGTAAAGCATGTTCAAACCTTTTCTTACCAATAGTAATTGGTACCGTGAAACCGTCGGGATCCGTACACTTTGTAGGCATCTTCTTTAATAGCATAGCCGACGCACTCTCGCCAACTTTAGTAATTTCATTATCAAGCAACCTATCCTTCTTGATGCATAATTCCTTCATGAACTTAGCATACCTTGGAATTGTCTTGATGGCCTCAATGAATGGGATGTTGATTTCAATCTTCTTGAAGATATCCATGAGTGCCTTGTCTTGAGCTTCTTTCTTGGATTTAGCAAAACGACTAGGAAAAGGAGGTGGAGTAGTGAAAGTAGGAACCGGTTCCTTGGATTGGTCGGTTGGTGTTGAATTCTCCTTTGGTGCGGCTCCCTCCTTGTCTTTGACTACCTCTTCACTAGCTTCTTCATGATGACTTTGACCCTCCACTTGTCTTCCACTTCTTAAAGTAACCGCATTAACATTCTCTCTTGGATTCACAAATGGTTGTGAAGGAAGTTTTGTGGATGCTTGAGATTTCAATAGGTTCACATCGGTCGCCAATTGTCCCATTTGGGTTTGTAAATCCTTGATGGCCGATTCATTCTTTTGTTGGCTTTGTTGGAACATAGAAGTAATACCTTGCACGCCTTGCATTAACACATTGAGCTTGTCATCATTCGAAGAATCACGCTCCTTGACTTGTTGTGGTTGAAATTATTGAGGTTGGAAGCGTGATTGTTGAAAGCCACCTTGTTGCGCATATGGATTAGGAGCCGCCGCTTGTTTGTTTGCATAACTAAAGTTGGGATGATCCTTACAACCGGGATTATAGGTATTGGAGTATGGATCGTACCTTGGCCTTTGATTTGGATATAAAGCATTTACTTGTTCGGTCTCACCATCCGAGGATAATTACCGCGGCCATCCTTTGAATCATTATCTCCATGTTACCCATCCTTTGATCAAGATGTGATGATGAATCACTAACTTCATGCACTCGCTTAACCATAGGTTCATCTCTTGTGTAGAATTGTTGCGAGTTTGCAGCCATACTTTCAATCAACTCGGTAGCTTGGGTCACCGTCTTGTTCACTAGTGCACCACCACCCGCGGCGTCAAGAAGAGATCGATCACTTGAGTGGAGTGCTTCATAGAAGTATTGGAGTATCATAAAGTCACTAAATTGATGGTGTGGACATCTTGCCACCAATCTCTTGTATCGCTCCTAACATTCATACAATGACTCTCCCACATGTTGCTTCAACCCACAAATCTCCTTGCGAATTTGAGTAGATTTGGATGCGGGAAAATATCTCTCGAGGAAAAGTTTCTTCATCCCATTCCATGTTGTGATACTTCCGGAAGGCAAATAATATAACCATTCCTTAGCATTGCCCGCTAAAGAAAACGGGAAAGCTTTCAACATTGCTCCATCCGCATTAGTCTCCGGTGGAAGCATAGCCATAACTATGGTATAGAAGTCCATAAGATGTTTGTTTGGATCTTCATTCACCATGCCATGAAACTTTGGTAACTCTCTAATCAACCCCGGCTTGATCTCGAAGGTTGAGTTAGTTTGGATACACCATTGTTGTGTATCGAGCTTGTGAGAAGCTAGGTCCTTGAGTGTACGTTCAGCCATTGTTTCTTCCTCTTTGTCCGAATCTTGAATTCACTTGATGAAGAAGGAGGAAGTGGAGTGTTAACCGCTCGAATGAAATCCTTTAGTTGAGTGCTAGGATCGAAGACGTATTGGACTCGGTCTGCCCTTTTTAAGCATTCACCAAAGGTATAACACCTGAAATAAGATTCTCAAAAACTAAGTTAGATACTGTATAGAATCTAACAAAGCAAGAATAAAGAAAAAAAAAAAAAAAAAAAAAAAACAACTAAAATCGTCTGCTGCTCACAAACGGCGGCAAAAAAAATTAGATGCGTGTCGTAACCACAACAAATTAATCAATATTTTTCCACCTAATTAACAAGTAATATATTGTAGTCAAGTTCGTTCCCACGAGGAGCAAGAGATTCTTAGTTGTAAAAATTGTCACAAAAGGGGGGTATATTAAGCAAAAGAAAATAAACAAAACAATTCAAAGATAAAGTTGAAATCAATAAGAGAGACAAGACCAAGGACTTCTTCTTCGTTGCAAAATAATGAATCAAGTTATGTTCTTTTCTACTTGTTATTAGTCACAAATTATCACCAACCGTAGGTAAAGCAGCTAGATCAGTGCTAAACCCCTAAATCCCTTATATCCGTAGGATACGGAAGTTCTCGACTACCGGATTCTATTTACCAAACCACCTAGTAGTAGATCACTCAAGATGTAATTTAAATAAACGTATTAAGATTTATGAATTTATTAGATTGATTGTAGGATCAGAATATCGCGACATCAATACTTCGCGAGATTAATAAATAACGATATCGCGAGGGAGTCACAGAGAAGAAAAATAAATGACGCAATGAATGACGACAGCCAGAACATGAGAAGAATGTGAAGACTCAAATGAGATTTAGGAGTGTCGCGAGAATTGGTATATGTACACTTGCGATATTTCGCAAGACATTCCGAAAATAAAGGACAGACTTAGTGTCATCCACTGTGTACTACCCTATATAAAGGGTTGAGTCAGTCTGTTGTTGGAGAGTTCTTTTTGAATTGTGAAGCAAGTCATTAGGAGAGAGAAAATTAAGAGTGATTGTAATTTCTTTTGCTCTGTTCTATCTTCCTCTGTAAACATTTCAAGAAAATAATCAATAAAATCTATAGTTATTCATCTTCAAATGGATTAATTGAGTAAATTCTAGTGAGGGGTGTAGTGTGGGATTTCCTGCAACTACATATGCGCTAGAAACAGGGACTGAGTAGAGATCAACCTTGTGAATTGAAAAAATCAGGAGTAATAAGAAAGAAATTTCGTATAATTTTCAACAATTTACTAAAATTGAGAAATGGCTAGAAGAAGGAATGCATCAGAACAACCAACAAATGTAAGGAGAAGCGGGAGATTAGTTGGAGAAAGGAGAAATGAAGTAAGTGAACCATCAAGAATAAACACAAGAGATAGAGAAGAAGGTCAAATTCAACCACCAATTCAACCAGCACCGAATAGAGTAATAGATTATGATAGGGTGAGTGTGCATACATGGAGATCAGATTCTATGGAAGAAAGAGAAGAAGTGCAACAATTGATAAATAATGGACAAGAAGAGAGAAATCGAGAAGAAATGGGAGAAACAACTCATAGAAATGAAGAAGTCGCAGCATTAAAAGCATTGAGACAAACAATACATGAAGAAAGGCGATTAGAAGCGGAAGAACGTGCAAATTTGACAAGGCAAAACCATGAGTTAAGAATGGAAAATATGAGGTTGCAGAATAGAAGGTCGAGAAGTAATACCAGGTCAAGATCAGGATCAGTTAGAGATGATATGAGGAGAATACTACCTGTAGAAAATGTTAATGAAGAAAATCTAGAAAGAGAGCCAAATCTCGATGAAGGATGCTGCGAAAGAAGGGAAATAGTGTGTATTCCACGTCCCGAGATTTTACAGAATGTCCAAAATAACGGAAATCAAGGAAATAGGCAGCAGAATGGTCCAATTGATGAAGAAAATCAGGAAGAAGGAAGAAGAATATTGCATGGGAGAGAAACACAAAGGAAACAAAAGGAGATTGAAGATGACATCGAAAAGCATTATATTGAACAAGCGCGTCTAGCTTGCGAAAGGGAAAGATTAAGAGTAGAAATGGAAGAAGGGAAGGCTGGAGGAAGCAATTCGGCGGAGAACAATCATGACAATCGAGAAAGAAGGCGCGAGCAAAATCGCAACAATGGAAATATCAATGAAGAATATGAAAGAATACAAAGGAGAGCTGATAGACAACCAAGAAGAGAAAATGATAGATACAATGGTGTGCGAATTCGTGAACGAGATGAAGGAGAAAGTCGCAGAGAAAGAAGAGAAGAAAATGTTGAACAAGAAAATCAAGGTAGACATGAACGCGAGAAGGAGAGAGGCGAGCTAAAAAGACCAATAAATTCAAACCCGATGTAAATGAACAAATCTTAAGAGAGTTGGCAGAGATGAGAGGAATGTTGAACAATAGAAGAGGAGGAGGACGAAGACAATTGGATGAGGCCATCGAAGAAGATGCGAAAACCCCCTTTACACTAGAGGTGCGAGTTAGGAGGAATACCCCAAAGTGCAATTTACCCGCATTAACCAGCATTTTTGATGGAACAACTTGTGCAATACAACACATCAAAGCGTATGTGAGATGTATCTTTGCAATGGGAAAATCATGATGCCATATTATGCAAATATTTTGCATCAAGTTTAACAGGAGAAGCGCTGAAATGGTTTGAGGGTTTACCAAGAAACACAATCACGTCATTCAATCATTTACAAGCTATGTTCTTAGGGGAATATATAAGTAATAACTCCTCGCGACCAGGTATTGAAGATGTATTCGGGCTGAAACAAAGAGTTGGCGAAAGTTTGAAACATTTAACTGTGAGATGGAAGACAATGTGCAGCGAAATGGCTGGAAAGGTGGATGAAAGATATCTCATTCTATCATTCATAAATGCTATGTTCGCTACCAATTTGTTATATATTCAAATTTTTAGAGTCAAGAATACAATCACGATGACTGAGTTGCGAGAACTTCAAGAGGAGTATATTTCTTTAGAGGAAAGGCAAAATGAGATGGAATCATATCCAATTGCGAATACAAGTTCAAATGCTGCGAATGCAAGTTTATTACCCAAACTGATAAACACGGTGGCGAGCACTTCGCAAGGTCAACAAGAAAGGATAATAGATGATGGACAACCAAAGATAGTAGCCATGGGAAGCCGTGATCAAGAAGAATTTGAGAGAGAAAGGAACTACTACAACCGTGGCGGCAATAACAAAATTCAAAGACTTGATCATCCGCAAGAAACTTATGGAAGTCAAAAGCAGAATTATCATGGAGGGCAGCGACGTCACAGAGTAGTATGGGAAGAAATCAAAATGCCACCACTAAATACTAGTGTGGAAAAAATATGGGAAGCTATACTCTTGATGGAAAACATACCCGCACCATGGAACATGGGGAATGAACCGCCACCAGGTGATAGAAGTCACGAGTCTGCTCTTACCACCGCTTTCATGGACATCTAACAAATGATTGCAGAAACATAAAAAGAATCATCCTCAGAATGATTGACCAAGGAAAGCTGAATCACTTTCTAAGAAGTGAAGAGAAAGTTCAACCGTTGCCACCACCGCCAGAGATGCACAGGACAAACTCAGCAAAGGGGAAAGAAACATTCGTAATAGAAGTTGGAGCGAAAGCTAAAAATTTGTTTTGCAACTCCATTGTACACTCATATCGCACAATTGAAGATTTTCACGATAACATACTCAGTAGGGTTTTTGCGAGGGATGATGATGATAAAGAAGTAATGAACATTGCGAAGACATCGCAGTTAAAAGAGTGGCAATTGCAGATTATTTCTTTCTCTGCAGAAGAAATACCTAAAGGCAGAGAGATACATGATAGCCCATTGGTTGTAAAATTGGAAATTAATCCAAAACCTGTAGATGGCGAAGACGACGAAGCAGATAATTGTTGGGCGATCAATAGGATCTTAATTGATACGGGAAGCTCAGTAAACATTCTTTTCTACCATACTTACAAGACTATGGGTGGGAAGGATGAAGAATTGATACCTTCGACGTATAAAATATATGGTTTCAACGGCACAACGAATAAGCCTAAAGGAGAAGTTCATATGAGAATACCCTTGCAAGGATTATCAACGGAAATTTTATTCTGTGTAGTCGATGTGGAGTCCCCTTATAATGCATTGATCGGAAGGCCATGGTTACACGAAATTCTGGGCGTAGCGTCGACTTATCATCAATGCATAAAGTTTCCTCATCCTAGCGGTGTCGGAATTATAAAGGGAGATTGGACGGAAGGACAAAAATGCTATGAAATTGACGTGGAGAGTTGCGAGGAGAGAACTGCGAAAAGAAAGGGCTGGAAGCAACATACAAAAGATGAACAAAGAAGAGAAAGGTTGATGGTGGATACCATAGATGTAAGAGGAGAAGATACATTGCGAAGTAAGTGCATGAAAACAGTTGAAAATTATGATGGAAAGGAATCGTTAAAAGGTTTGAATGGTGCAGAGGCAGAGAGCAGCAGGAGCAAAAAGTGTAAGAAGTGAATAATCATCAAAAAGCAATGACAAAAGCATATTAAGGGTAAGAGGAAGAAACAATAATTGAAGAAGAAATACGCGAGAATCTCGCCATCAAGAATGTATGAAAAATTTGATTGAAGAATTGAAATGAGATTATTACAAACAAAGCAAAATTGTGCGATAGCTTCGCAAACAAAATAGCAAGAGATAATCAAAAATGAATGATTGATTGAATTAACAAAAATGAATGAGTAAGTGAATGGGACGAACCTTTATGGCGTACACCCTAGTTCGCGAATGATATTTCGCAAGAGGCAAATGTAAGACCTAAAGTGCGTCATATAAGGGGGTATCTCTTGACATGACTCGGGGGAAAGGTTACACCGCTCCTGGAACCTGAGTCATGGAGATTTGGGGCCCATGAAAGCCTATCCGGGAGAGATACCTTGGATTTCCAACTATATATATAAGGTTATACCCTGGTTGGACGCCCGAGGGTCTCTTCCAAGGAGTCGATGTATGCTCAAGGCGCCGGGGTACACGGTTGAGCCAAGAGTGCCCGGGGCATTTGAAGTGTCTCGGCCATTCTTGGCAAGTCTTGGTATATCTTTGCACTCTACCCAAGAAAACTCCACTTAGGGTGCGGTCTCGTAACCATAAACCATATAGGTATAAGGGATAAGAGGCTGCGAAAACAACCGGTTGTTGTTAAGACCGGATGGGAGGAGCTAGTCTTGTATGGCCGATGTACGCCTCCTTGAAGGGGCAACCAGGGAGAAGATAAGGGCGGCACCCTCCATTAGGGAGCTGATAAGTGTCAAAAGACGCAAATGTCACGAGGCTTTATTTTCGCAAGAAAATTAAGGCTTGTCATATTTGTGCGATGATCCTGTAGAGGCAATAATACTAACGCAAGGATAAGACGAGATCAATGGGTTTTTGCATGAAAATGTAAAGACGTCCTGCGATTTAAATCGCAAAGACGTCAATGTCATGGGATTTTACATTCGCAAGAGTATTTAAGCCTGTCATATTGTCGCAAATAAAATATCTGCAGAGGCAAAAATACTTAAGAAATGATAAGACAAGGTCAATGGGTCATTACATGAAAATGTAAAGACGTCCTGCGATTTTGTCGCAACGAGGGTGGCGAAATAAGACCTTTAATTAGGAAGGCAAAATAAGACCACACAAGAAATGATAAGGCAAGATCAATAGATTTCTTCATTTGTGAAGACGTCCTGCGATCTTGTCGCAATGATGAACTTCAACATAAATAAAGATATAGCCATACAAAAAATTGAGGAAGCAAATAAGCTTTAAAACGATTATATTTCTTCATAAAGTTACCAACAATAAGGGCAAAATTCAGAGATTTCATTACTCGAGAGATAATTGATCAAATCTCTCATTTGAAAATAAATAACAGAGGCAAGTATGGGAATGAATAGGATAAAATCTTGTTATTCATTTCCACATGATAGATTTATGCATTCACAATGCTGGTCAGTTGTATTACAAAGAAGAATTGCTTGATTAATATGCGCAAGTAAAGAAAACAAAGATTGAATTCATATTTAGTAATCCAAGAAATTTACAATGAGGGATTATAGAAATGGAAGATTAAAAGGGTATATATACAGATATTACAAGAAGCGAAAGAAGAAAAAGAAGTTATTTCTTTGAGGATTCTTCTTCTTTGTCAGATTCTTCAATTCCATCATCCTTTTCGCCAGATTCTTCTTCTTCGCTAGCTTCACTATCAGAGACATCCGAGAAAGGCATATTTTCAGTAATATCATCAAGAAGACAAGGATATGAACTAAGAGGAATGCGGTGATCATTGCAAACTGTTTCGATAGTTTGATTGCGAAAACGAACAACATCGTTATTAAAATTCGCTCATCGTAGCTTTGCGTTGTTTCTTGACTTGGAATACTTGATGTCGCGAAAAGAGAGGTCCTTTGCGAGTTGTACTTTTTCAGATTCAAGTTCTTCAATCCTTGTCCAGAAATCTCTTCTCGGCTTTTGCAAACAAGTGACAATAAGTTAATAGCAATACTACAGAAAAAAGGAGTAATAAAGTAAAAAGGAATAATAAACAACCTTCTCTGTCAGATATCATATCTTTAACCAAGGCAGTATGCTCGGCATGAAGGCTAACATCAACACCTAAGTTATTCCTGGCATTATCTAGAACCTTCGCGGCCCAAGCGAATTCATCATCATTATTTATAACGAGAAGCGAACGAATTTGATCTTCTCGCTCATTAAGTATGGCATTCTGACGAAGAGATTCATCTCGTTCAATTTGTACTTCGAGAAGAGATTTTTGAAATTTTGCTAATGCATGTGCACTTTTATTAGCAATGCGGTCTTTGTCATATATAAGGCCACTAATTTTCTTCCTTAAAGTTTTGGTTTTCTTATGGGAATCAAGATACATTTGTTTAAATCGGTTGGCTAAACCTAAACTAGATCTATGCTCAATCTCTAAGAGACGATATTTGGCTTGAAGTTCATTTATTGAAAGGGAATCAACTTTGTTTGACGAACTACTTAAAGATTCGTTGAGATGAGTGAGGAGAACATCATTATCCATAGGCTCGGGAAATGAATGGAGAAGAATGGCTTCTTCAGAAAGATTATATATGTCTGCGAAAATAATAAATCAGGCAAAGAAAAGTAGATGACAAAATAAAGACGATTTGAAGAGTAAAAATTTTATACCATAAAGTTGTTGATTTGCACTTTGAAGAGTAGATATTTTATCCTTCTGAGAAGTAGACTCAACTTGCAACTGTTGAATTTTTTCATCTTTCTTGCGAGACGTCGCAACTTCAGTTTCTAGTTCTTGGATCTTCTCTTTGAGTTGGAGATTTTTCTTTTCAAGGTTGTCGCGTCTTTTCTCGAGATCTGAGGCAACAACAAAGGAAGCTCTCCCAGACTATAAAGGAAAGTAAAGAAATTGTTAAGATAAAGCTTATAATCGAAGTTACAGAGAAGCAAAGGAATATGAACATACCAAAGCATTAAGAGCATTTAAGAAACTGGAAGTTAATGTTCGGGAAACTCCGCGAAAAGAATCATTGTCCACTAGCAAGGGGGCATCGCAAATTTTAGCGAGAGCTTCGCAAGTAGCAGATAAATGATCATCTCCCAATCCTTGCATAGAATCAGAAAAGACACTAGACAATTGCGCCATAGCAGAAGTAATCGAGTGATTCTCCTTCGCAGAGGAAGTACCAACCTCATTTTCATCCTCATCAGAGCTCTCGCTGGTTTGAGAACTAGAACGAGAAGAGGGATGGGTTTTCCATTTTTTAGAAGATGGAGCAGAAGACTTATCCTTGCGAAGAGTGATTTTATTCTTGCCCTTAACCTTCGCAGCTTCGGGAATATCTGTTTCTTCAATAACTTTCGCAGCTTCGGGAATGTCTATTTCTTCAATAACCTTCGCACACGAATGAAGATAAGAAACAGAGGCAACAATATTGTTAAAAATAACAAAAGAAAGTATTTCTTACTTCATCCGTGATCGATCGGAGTATCGCCAGAGTACTCGCTTTTGGACGTCTACTATAACTCTTTTTCAATTTGGTAATCTGAAGATTTTGCAAATCTAGTAAATATAAAAGGAAAGAAATATCGCAAAAGTAAATCGAAATAGGAAGTATACCTCTTTTTTGCCTTTTCGGGCCACTTAAATTCCCAAGGATGATAGTCTGCGAGATTCGCAGGAGTACATGTGAACCTGCGATATAGGGTCCACTCGAAATAAAGGAACAACCCACCACTTCTCATCTTTGGAGTGCCGAGGAACATTATTTTTGCCCGAGTGCCGGTCAATATCTTGCATGAGCAACTTATCAAAGCATCAATGTTATCTTTTCTCTTCAATCGAGCACCCCAGCGAGATTTATCATTTCTCATATTTATTACTGTATAATTCGCAAAGAAGTTTTCTACGGTATACTTCTCAGTGACTATTGGTAAATTTGCGAATCTAGGATCTTTGACATCATCAGGATATAAAGATCCTTTACCAGCGCCACGGTTGGCGAATTCAAGCATTAGACGGATGCAGTCGCCGCTCAATTGATAAATAGCTCGCGAGAATTTCTCAAGAGCAAGAATTTCATAAAATAAAGGTATCTCGGGATTGTATAGAGGAATGGGAAGGCCTGCGAGGAGTTGACCTAGCGAGACTATGATTTTCTGATCATCACACTGATGATCAGAAAATAGTTTTGCAGAAAGTATAGATGAAGACTTTTGATCAGGAATGGTCGATAAGATGAAACCCTTCTCTTGAAAATTCTTTTGAGTTTCCTCAAAAAGGGGTTTATATGTACGACCAAGTGAAGCCATTATTAGAGGGTGGGAATGAATAGGAAATTGAAGATCGAAAGAAAGAAAAAAGGGAAGGTTTACAGTAGCAGAAGCGCAAATTGTGGAGGAAGAAAGTTGAAGGAAAGTTGCAGAGGGAAAATAAAAGAGAAGAAGAGAAGGGTAAGAAAACTATATATAGAGAGGAGAATCCTCGAGAAAACAAATGCATTTAATGCGAGATGGGACGTGAATGGTCAAGAATAAACGGTTAAAAGAGACGTGTCAAGAAAAGAGTGGAAGAAGAAACACCTGTAATAAATTCCGTACATGAATAAAACAGATAAAAATGAACAATTGCGAGATAAAAATGAGCAATTGCGGCATTTTAAAATATTGATTCTCATGACATTTTCTCCTTCGCAGAAAAGACATGAGAAGAGGCAAGATGTAGGATCAGAATATCGCGACATCAATACTTCGCGAGATTAATAAATAACGATATCGCGAGGGAGTCACAGAGAAGAAAAATAAATGACGCAATGAATGACGACAGCCAGAACATGAGAAGAATGTGAAGACTCAGCGAGATTTAGGAGTGTCGCGAGAATTGGTATATGTACACTTGCGATATTTCGCAAGACATTCCCGAAAATAAAGGACAGCTTAGCTGTCATCCACTGTGTACTACCCTATATAAAGGGTTGAGTCAGTCTGTTGTTGGAGAGTTCTTTTTGAATTGTGAAGCAAGTCATTAGGAGAGAGAAAATTAAGAGTGATTGTAATTTCTTTTGCTCTGTTCTATCTTCCTCTGTAAACATTTCAAGAAAATAATCAATAAAATCTATAGTTATTCATCTTCAAATGGATTAATTGAGTAAATTCTAATGAGGGGTGTAGTGTGGGATTTCCTGCAACTACATTGATATTAGTAGTTAGACTCTTAGATCAAGGTCTACTTGCTAACGTTGTTTTCACACACAATTGCTCCACGGAATCCCTCCGCAAGGTCTCGTGTTTGCTACTTATGCAAAAAGTCAAGAAACGATTACTTATCCCCTAACTTTCACTAGCTTTAGATCAATTAACAAATCAATTTAGTTGGCCACCTAAACAATCTATCAATCAACCATGAATGTATAAACATTCCTAATAGTAAAAACAAACGATAACCATGTGAAAAACTTCAAGGTAGAATTGTAAACAAAACTCAAATCATATATTAAGAACTAGGAATTCATCCTCAATCAATAAGAAAATTAGCTACTCATGTTTTTGAAATTCACACAAATAATTAAAAGGAGAATTTTTCAAGTTCACACAAATAATTAAAAAGAAGAATTTTGAAAAGCAAGCAAAAACACAAGTGTTGTGTGTGTAGAGAGGTGTGTAAAAGATGTGTAAAAAGATGTTGAGAAGTGTGTAGAGAACTTCTCTATTTATAGGCTTCAATGTTCTCCAAATATTCCAAGGAATAGAATCCTTTTCCTTTAACAATTCAAGTTCCAAGTTCAAGTCTTTCTCAAATCCTCCATCTTCTCTTTCCAAATTTGAGCCCAATTCCACAAACCCATGAGTTTAGATGATTCTAGAGAATTCTTCACAAATTTTCATCCAATTTCCAAATCTAAGTCTTCACACCCATTGTTGAGAATCCACCCAAAAATCTGTTATTTTGGTCGCCGGAAAATTACTGGGATCACCGGAATCCGGCCGGGAAAAGTCGCCGGAGTAGTGCCGCCGGTCATCTGGATTATCTCTCTGATAACGGAATATTCCGTCAGATTCCGTTACAGTTAACCGCTGACCTAACGGTCTTCTGTTAGTCAACTAGGTCAAGGAAGATGATGAGTTAGCTTCTGAGTCAGGCTGATTCGGCTTACTCATTGAGTTGGATCGGAGAATCACCGAGTTTACTCGCCAGTGAGAAAATCTGGCAGAGTTCCGTTTGTTTGCTGGTGTTTCCCGGCCAAGTTCAGGCCTCTCTTTAGCTCCATCCCTGTTAAGAATCCTAACATACATCTAAGCTTTACTGCCTCATTTATGTTGCCTTCTAATCGCCACCATACCCATCTCTGTTCTTCTCAGATTACATCCAACATTAGTAATCCTTAGTAACAGCAGCTACACATTTAACCCACTGAATCCATTCATTTACCAGAGACCCCTAATACCAATTGCTCCACCAACAATTCATCCTGCAGCTGCAATTTCTCTTGAATACTCATCTCGCCAAACCTCAACAGCGGCAGGTCAGCTCTATCTTCACCATCCATCTTGTCAGTCCGCTGCAACCAACCACCATCATTCTGGCACTTCTCTGTATGTCATAACAACTCAAGAACGAGCTCGATTCCTCCTTCGATTCTCCTCATCCCATGGCAAACAGAACAACTTCAATTCACTCTTGATTATCATCATGGTAACAACATCGAACCTATGTATCTGATTCATCAATCATTAAACACAGATGAGATTCAGATCCATTTCTATGGTACCCATTCTCGATTAACCCATGTTAGTAACAGTACCACTTAACTCTAGACTTCTTCATCTCCAAATCAATAGCATCAGTGTCTTCTCGTTCTCAAACAAACTCAAACCCTTAATTCAATTTCAGCTCTTTGATTCACATCATCCATCTTCACCAGCAGATTCACCTTCTCAATTTCTCGATCTGGTCACGGCAGAGACCCATCTCTTTCCTGGAATCATCATTTAGCAGCTCGTTCTTCACAGACCCATCTCCCTGAGCGCATATGAAACCCTAATTTCTCTTCATAACTGCTTCTCGAATCACCATGGAAGCAGCAGATTCAAATCATCTTCATCTGGTTTTCAATTTCAGCAAACCCTAACTTCTCTATCGATTGCAGCATCAGGTCTTGCCGATTTCTCTTCCTCTCTGTGTTGTTCAACAGCGACAATACTCTCCATCGATCTTCTCTGATTCTCACGACAATAGCAGCCTATGTGTTGTTCTTTCTTAATTTCAGAGAAATGAGGTGAATGAGAGAAATTGTCTCTCAATATAGGGTTGGAAATGAGGGTAGGACTTAAAACGCCCAACAGATTAGGACAGCAGCCACCCCACACTGGGTGCCTATAATAGGTGGTCACTTCTGATAAGGGCTAGCCTAAAGTGTCCAGCCCCTTATCCTCAGCTGATCCGTATTTAGTACTCCTTCAAATTGGGTTGCCCCTTAACCTTGGCCGGGCTCCAGATAGTGTTCACCCATGAAATGACAATTTTTCCCTTTTGGCTCAAATAGAGTAATTTCTTCTTCTTTTCCTCAGTGTGACTCCAAAGTAGCTACAAAACTCAAAACAAGCGTAAAATACATAATTTACAAGAAAAATAGCAAAGAAAGCATAAACAATAGATAGTAAATAGGATGTATTCTACACCCTATCAAATTCAACCCTGGTAAAGGGGCGGCAAGAATCGGTAGAGGGGCGGCAAGTGTGATAGCAATGTCCCTCTTATTGGTTGTGGGGTGTCCTATAGGGGGTGTAGATTGACTAGATTACCCTTTTCACCTCAAATGGTCTAATTTACCCTTGTTTTTTTGATTGAAAAGACTGAATTGTCCTCCATCATATAAACCTAATTATGAGAAGAATCAAAATCAGTTTTTATTTTTTGTTTCATCTTCTCCACTTCCATTGTAACCGTAAGCACCACCTCCATTAAAGTCCGAAAATTCATCGTCTTCGATTAATCGGCGATTCGCAAAATTGATAATCGTTGATTGAAGTCTACATTATAGATGACGAATAAGAAGAAAGTTGACGAAGATTGTGGCGATTCTAATCAAGGAAATGTTATATTAGGTGAAGAACAAAAATCTCAACTCCAAACCCCTCTACCGGAGAAATTAGGTGGAATGACATACATGAGGTATGTTTTGCGGAACCCATATAGGGTTTAGTTTAATTTGTTCGTTTTAATTTCAATTTCTATCAAAAATTAGGGTTTTAGGTTAAAAATCAAGTTTCCATATCCTGGGTTTTTGTTACTTACGGTTGCAATTAGTTCCATTATGAACCGTAGGTGAAGCTTTTGATGGTCATACGGTTTGTAACAATTGAAATTTGTTGAAATACCAACCGTATGTTCTTAGGTTTCAGATTTTTTTGCCAGTTACGGTTGCTAATTTCCACGGAGTTACGAACCTATTTTTTCTCTGCATGTTAATTTTTTTGCTTACGGTGCCTATTTTTATGTTAGTTACCAACCGTGTGTTAGGTACGGTTCGTAATTGTGTAGATTTGTAACCGTATAATATCCTGTGTTTGAATACCTTTTGTCGAGTATTGGTACGGTTGATAACGATAAGAAAGTTACCAACCGATTTTATATACGGGTTGTTTAGTTGTTCAGTTACGAACCATATCTATGATACGGTTTGACACGATTGTAGAGTTACAAACCGTATATTATTTTGGTCACATTTTTTTGGTTTGTTTGTTACATTTTGTTTGTTCAACCCTTAGGAATTCATTCAAATTATTACTTGTGTAGGAATCCTGATAGGGTGAAGAAAAAGAGAGGGAATAACTTAACTCCGATTGATCATACACCCACCCCTCGCGGTGACAAGCATTTAGGGGTAGATTATAGAGGTGTCCCCAAGAATGCGAAGAAGAAGAAGAATCAATTTGAGATTAGGCTTAGAGAACCATCTGTAGGTTACTCTGGGGTTGAATTAGAAGGAGCTGAACCTAATGATCAAGAAATTGAAGAGGTAGGAGTCCCCAATGTCGAAGAAAATCATGATGAATCCAATGTCGAAGAAGAGGACGATGAAGAAGGAAATGGCGAAGAAGAGGAGGATGAAGAAGGAAATGGTGAAGATGAGGAAGAAGAAGGAGATAATGAAGATGAGGAAGAGGAACCAAATGATGAAGATGAGGAAGAGGAAGCAAATGATGAAGAAGGAGTACAAAACAAGGGGAAAGAAATTGTTGTAGCTACAACTCCAGCTCCAGCTAAACCAAGGAAAGAAAAGAAGCCGAGAAAGGAACCTGCACCAAAAGGGTTGCATATTCCTAAAGGAAAAGACATGTTGTTGCCAAGGAAGAAGAATAAAAGACCTTGGGGCGAGGCACCAGATAAGTCCTCAATCTTATTTGGTTATACCAATTCCTGGGCCGCAAAAGTCGCAGAGACTAGGGTATATTTCTCTTAACACATTATTTTGTTTTAAGTTATTTCGTGTTTTTTATTTATTTATGTATATTACATTAATCTTAGTTTAACAAAATATGTTTGTATTGTTTTTAAGGATCATGCAAGGGCAATCAAATTGGTCAAGCATCAAAGATCTAGTCATTGGCATTTAGGTGAGGAATGTGGTGATGTTCGTACTCTAGTCTCAATTTCAGGATTAGGGCCTGGAATTCTGAATACCCAATTGGAGTATGATAGTATAATTGTATCTGCCTTCAGGGAACGATATTGGCCAGAAAATGATACTTTTCATCTCCCATTTGGAGAGATGACAATAATACCGGACGATGTGAAGCAAATTCTTGACTTGGAAGTTGAAGGAAAATCTGCGTATGAAGGTTTTGATAACAACATGTCTTGGACTGATCTTTACAGCCTCGTTGAAGAAACACTTGGGTGGGGTAAAGACGAGACCGAGATGGAGTTTATGTTGGCTGGTGGTTATGACCCTTCAGAACCAAACAAGATTAACAAGGTAAAGAAGCTGTTGTTGAAAATTTGAGGACGAAGTTTGGAGACACCCTCAAAAAGCAATTGGCAGGTGAGGTGATAGATGACACAAGGGCTAGGCATACAGCCACATCATATTTGTTGTATTCTATTGGGACCGTATTCATGCCCGATAACTCGGGAAATAGGGTGAATGTCCATTACCTACAATTGTTGAAGGATTTGAAGAAGACCAGAGAGTATTCGTGGGGCACCGCCACGCTTGCATATCTACTTGAAAGTCTAAGAAAGGCCTCGAGGGCTGGAGCTACTGAAATTGCTGGGAATGTTGCGCTTCTAATGGTAAGTTTGGTTACATTTTATCATTTTTTTTATTTTATGATTGTTTGTTATATTTATCTTTTGTATTCATGTCCCAATTGCTTAAATTGTTTTATATTTTTCTAGGCATGGGTGTATGACCACTTTCCGAGCTTGAGACCTCCTACTGAACGGGAAGAAGATGATGATAGACCTACAGGAAAGAAGTTTATGTTCACCGGTAGACAAAAAAGGAACAAAGAAAAGAGGCTCATTGAAGTGAGGCAGGAAATAGATGCTTTCACTGTTGAAGATGTTATCTTTCACCCTTATTTGAGGATTCAAAATGGAGTTGATGTTCGTCAGTTCACACATATCTCAGGCTACAACGGACCATTGTATCATGCCACAGGTTATGTTATGACCAATCCTCGTCGAACTCTACGCCAAATTGCTCATATTCAAGAAAAGGTCGTTAAGGAAAACTTCAAATTATCCAAGGATGGATCCGAGACAAGAGGCCCCACCATTGTACTCAACTACCGCCCAACTCCGACGATAGATGTTTGGAACAACCGTCATCAACAACAATACCAACTCCAAGCGGGAGAGGCAACGGATAGTAACAACACGAAAGAAGCTGTTGATGATTACATAGATTGGTATTATCATTTTGGTCATCCACATGTGATTAATAATGATCCGGAGGCCCAACCACTTATTCAAAAGGCAATAGAAAAAGGAAGGCTGCTTAGGGAGAGCAAAGAGACAAAGGGACTATTTGGTATGACTTGGAGGAAACTATATTTCATGACGGTACGTAACTTTGTTATCCTCATGACTTGGAATTTACTTCTAATTTATATTTCTTGGGTTATGGAATAATCTCTTAAGACTCTTTTTAATGTGTTAATAGAAAGAGCGAGGACAACAGTTGGCAAATAGTATGACTTCATGCATCCGTGCTAATGGTGTGATTAACGCTCCTCAACAAAGGACCTTACAAGAGCAAATAAGGAACATGCATGATCCAACCAGGAAAGAATTGTATGAGGGGATGGTCACCGAAGAAAGAGGCATAAACAGGGGCAGAAAGTCCATTGGAGGTGCTGGTACTAGCCATAGTCAGCCGTCATCTAGCAGCGAAGAGACGCATTTGGAAGAGGATGTGCATGGTGTGGGTACTAGCCAAAGAGGTGGTCGTGGTCGTGGTGGTCGTGGTCGCGGTGGTCGCCGTGATGGTCCTCACACTCGTGGTGGTGGTACCACCAACAAAAGAGGTCGTGGTCCTCGTGGTTAATTATGGTTATGTGACATTTGATAGCAGGAAAACTTCTTATTTCTTAGCTTTGTGTGGTTGTTTTTAGTTTATGGATATTATCAAGAACTAATGGTTGTGTGGTTAGTTTTTAGCTTATGGATATTATCACGAACATGTTATGAATTGTGTGGTTATGGATTTTAGCTTATGAATTACTTGGAATGAATTAACATGTTATCAACTGTGTGGTTAGTTTTTAGGAATGAATTAAAATTGAGATATTCTGAAGTTAATCTATGTGTTACGGTTGGTAACAATCAGAAAATTAGAAACCGTACACTAGTCACGAATGATAATGACAAATCTTTAACAAACCGTATGCTAGTTACGGTTTGTAATGAAGCAAAGTTACAAACCGTACATTTCTCTGTAACTTCCAGAGTTAGAGAGCTCCTACATACGGTTGGTAACAAAAGGCAAATTAGAAACCGTACTCTAGGTACGCTTGGTAACGACAAATACTTAACAAACCGTAATCTATGTACGGTTTGTAACGAAGCAAAGTTACAAACCGTATGTAACTTCCAGAGTTAGAGAGCTCCTACATACGGTTGGTAACTATAACTCTAACGAATCGTAACTCTGGTATAAATAAATTTTGCAGAGTTACGGTCGGTAATTGTGCTTCGGTAAGGAACCGTAACTCTGGTACTCTGGGATCTGCAATTTCTACAGAGTTACGGTTGGTAAAATTACAATAATTACAAACCGTAACTCTGTTGCAAAATCAATTATATAGTCTACGGTTTGAAATTATATTTTAATTACCAACCGCATCTTATTTATGTCTTGGGTTTTCATGAGTTTATCCACTGATTTGTCATTGGTTGATTTGAAAATATAGCCGTTGAAACCTTTAACGAGTTTATTTTCAAAAAATAGATCCGTTACATAATAAAAAACCAAATTGTTATATATATATGCTTATCCTCCTCAATAGAAGTTACACCTCCACATGAATCATCTCTTACCTTAAACTAGATTATGGCTCCAAACCCTGAATTTACATTGGAAGAAGATTTATGTATTTGCCGCAACTTTGTTCTATGCTATCCCAAAAGAGGAGAAGAACGACGCCGATGTGGTTTTGTGAGTACAAGTTATTTGAGAACTCTTTTTGAAAACTTTTGCTCCGAAACAGGTAACCCTAATAACCGTGATGGAATAATGTTGTATGTTCGATATGGAACTATTCGGGATAACGTTCAAGAATTTATGGCATTAGTTCGTATTATGGGTGAAATACGATTAAGTGGTGAAACTGACACTGAAGTTTTAGAGAGCTCTATTCAAGAATGGAGACGATGGAAAAGGTCGAGTTTTCAATACTTACCTCATTTCAACATCCTTAAAGACTTCTATCGCACTCGTAGGCCTGGATATTAGTATCCTTTTAAGTCGCATAAAAAAAAAAGTTGTAATGTCATTTATATTTATATAATGGTTTAATGGTTGTAATGTTGGTTTAGTAATGAAGATGGTTCAATGGTTTTAATTGAATTATATTTGTTTGGCTTATGTTTCAGTGTTAGTTATGGTTTGTAATTATATTATCATTACCAACCGTAACTAACAATGGCTGGTACAATCTGTTTCTAAGCATACTTACGGTTATTAAGTATGTTATTGTGACCAACCGTAACCTGCACTGATACCTTTGTTTCCACTCAAATTAGCTAATCAAATAGATATGTTTGTGAACAAAATACTTCATATATTATCCAATCAAATAGACATGATATTGTCACTTTTAATCATATCACATTTAGTCAAAATACCAAAATACAAATTATAAAATGGGCTTCGCCAAGACTTGAAAACATTTAAGCATCCTCTTCATCATCGGTCATAACTACGAATTGCTTCGGCATAGACAACATTATGGCCTTCCATAATTCAATCCTCTTCTCAAATCGATTGCACCAAGTCTTGGGGAGTTCACCGTCACAACCAAATTCCCTCCACAATGGAGGTAATGGACTTCCTTCATGCAATCGGAGGCCGATGTAATGATTTCCTTCCACGTGCCCCATGACAACAGTTTTTTTTATTGACAAGTCTTCGTCAAACGGTATTCTTGTTGGTGCAAATGTAGTGCTCATGTCTCTGGAGATTAAATGAATGACGCAATTGAATGCGTTGGCGAGTAGTTGGCCACATATAGGCATGCGCATCCAATATTGGCTTGTCAAACATATATTACCGGTTAACCGCCTTTCCATTTCCTTGAAGCTCTCATTTAACACCTCATCGGTTTCGTTTCTTTCAACCCTCATCATCGGCTTGTAGAAGTCGCGGTAACCACGTAGTTCCATTAAGCATTTTTGCCTTACGTAAGTAACTTGGTCACAATCCCACTCTATCGCGTCTTCAAAGGGTCCAAGTTGATCCACGAAGACGTGGTAACCACAATTCCCATCACCATGAACATCCTCCGTAGCCTTGATATAACCACGAATATAGTCGGGGGAAAAACGAAGGTAATATTCATAGAGAATGTAATGGTTCCGGCTATATCGACCATTCTTGTCTCTAGGTGGTGGTTTAGGCACTCCTTTTAGATGAATCGTGTCCTTCTCCTTTTCAACCATCGGACTCTTTCCATTGTTCCTTGCTAATTGTTTAACACCAACTTTACCAATAAGTCTTTTTATTGAACTATCTTGGGAGGAAACCTCGAGTCCGACATAGGAACCTTGACCTTTAACTCCATCATCTTTTTCTCCACTTTCTTTACGACCATTTCCTTGAACAACAACTTTGCTTCTTTCTTGTTGTTTAGAGCGAAATACCGGACCTTTTCCTTTAACATCAATTTTGCTTGTTGCACTTTCTTGAGTAGGAAGTTCGATACATTTTTGTTGTACATTTCGACGGCTTGGTTCTCCTTTATCCGCTTGACCTCTTTTTCGTTTGTTTTTACCTTGAACATCATCCTCTTCCATCTCATCCTCCGCTTCATATTCCTTTCTCAACCATTCATAACCACAAGGATCTCTTTTCTTTGATTCTTCCGCCAATTCTCTTGCTTTTTTATTTACTACGTACCTCTTTTTTTTGGTAGGAGGCCTCCCCTTACACTTCCCCTTTGGTGGTTCCTTGATATCATACCTAAATTGTGGATATACGAAATCTCTCAAGTTACTCAACCATATTTGCCTTTGGCCTTGGCTTAGTGTAGCATATTTCTCGGCTAGAGCTTTTCCAATCTCGGTATCGGCAAACGTTCCTCCAAATTGTGGATCAAAAATTGTTTCACGGAATGATAATTGTTTCCAAAAGGGATCAACATCTTGAATCGGGATCACTTTGTCTTGATATGTGGCTATAACATGCCGACATGGGAGTCCCAAACTTGTCATGTTTGGACAAACACACTCTTCTTCGTAGTCCCCCAGTTCATAATGTTGTACTTCATACATTATCTTCTCAATTGCTTTGTGCGAAACTTGATGTGTAATTCCCCTTAGCCACTCATTGTCTATCCATTTAGTGTGTTGTTTACTTCGGCTTTTTTCAAAAGACTCCGTAACTCTATCGTGATCACGGAGGAAATACGAATGCATGGCTTCAAATAACGTAACTAACCCACCATTACAACTATGAAGTTTCTTCTTCAACCGGTTGTGAGATGACTCCGCCGTACTTGTAGCTTGGTTGTCATAGTGCCTATATTGGTTAGTGAATGCCGATACGAACTTCTCTTTGTGAGGATCCAACCAATTATCAAACAAATACTTCACAACACTTGGATAACCTCTTTTCCAATGAGCCACTAACATATGAGCTCTATCCTCATATTCCTCCACGGTGATAGAATAGGTCAAGGCTCTCCACTCCGTTTTGAAACTTTCCCATTTTAGTTCCGCCAACTTGTCATCGTTCTTAAATTTCTCTTTGGCTTCATCTTGTTTATGTAACGGTAGTTTCTTTATTCTATCCATTTCGCTTTTTCGGGTTGGACGGACAAGACGCATGCACTTAGTTTCAATACTTTTCCACAAGTGGAACGTGCAAAGAAGGTTATGAGCTTCCGGGAATACCCTCCTTATTACATTCAACAAAGCTTGCTCCTTGTCGGTAATAATCACCTTTGGAGTATATCCCTCTACGTAGAATAACTTCACTTGTTGTAGTGCCCACACATAGCTCTCTTCGAGCTCATCTTTCAAGAAGCAAAAACCAACACTAAAAGGAGCATTGGTAGAAGTTTGCCCGACAATGTTCAACAACGGCATCTCAAACTTGTTGGTTTTGTATGTGCAATCCATTAGAAGCACTTGATGAGAGCACCGTGCCAACTTCACAAACTCAGGATTAGCCAATAAAAGATGTCTTATTCGTCCTTTCTCATCATCATCGTGGAAAACCGAGTAATTATGCAACTCCCCCAAATTCCTTAATTGTTGCATTTCGTTCCTTTGTTCCCATTTCTTAGCCTTCAATTTTTTTCTTGCATTGTAGATGTTTTCCAAAGTAGAAGCATTTTGTGGGTTTCTTTCCTTTAAGTGAGCGAGGATATCAACAGGCTTCATACGAATTTGTGTCGGTGATTCTACGATCTTCTCTTCTTCTTCTGTAAGGCGTCCAACATAAGCGTGTGATAGCAAACTCTCCGGTATAGGGTGGTTATGACTACCACATACAACTTTCTCCAAAAACCACCTTTTTGCCGCGTTCTTTTTAAACTGAAGCTTGAAGGGGCATCGGGTCTTCTTACTGAAAGTAGTATTCTTCCTCTTTTTCTTTGCTACTTGCAAGGTATCCTTTTTTGCGTGACTTCTATGTTGTCCACTACACTCGCAAACCATTTGAAAGGCACTATCACTAGTGGTACCATTACAAACTATGATACACATAATCAACTTTCCTCGTTCTCTAGCCCACTTCTTTGCATCGTCTTTCTCCTCCCATGTCTCCTCGGTTAAATAGTGAGAGCTAGAATCTTTGGTGAGAAGTTCATTTGCTAAAGGTTGGTCATCCATTATAGGAGGTACATCAACGACCTGGACAAAAATATACCAACATTAGTCTAAACGAGGCAGTAAAACGAAAACATATATGAATATACGGCTGGTAACGAAAGAGAATAAACAAACGGTAACACAGTTACGGTTGGACTGATATCCTACAACATACCGTAAATGCATCAAAGAGAATGTAAAACACACAGTTAAATATACGGTTGGTAACTAAAAGTCACCAACACACCGTAATAAGGTGTCGGTTGGTAACGATTTATACATTAGTAACCGTAACTAGTGCAGTAAATACTCACATGCACAAGATACCATACGGTTGGTAACTACTGCACGTAATTAGCAACCGTAACTATTGTACGGTTTGTAATCCAACAAATTATACCAACCGTAACTGGTATAATTTCTGGGTTTTCCCCAAAATTCAACCAGTTACGGTTGGTAACAACATATTTATGTACCGTAACATGTAGTTACGGTTGGTATTATGCTAAATTCCAACCGTATGTTCTTCTGAAATTTTTAAAAATTTGATCTTTTTACGTACTTTAGATAATTTTTATCCACAAAAAGCTAATGAGAACTAGTTTAGAAGTATACCTGGTCATTTTCAGTGCTGGGTTCTTCACTTTGTTGGCTAATTTCTTCAATTGGTTGAGATTGACCTTCACTTTGGTCTAAAACATCTCTACCATCTAAAAAATACTCCATATCAGGATCTCCATCAAGAGGTATGTAGTACTTGTTTTCTTTATCATATAGAGATTCACCCACCTCAAATTTGCCACTGGAATCACTCATTTTGGTGGAGTGAATCAAAATCTAGGGTTTCACAAATATCACATAAGTTTTCTTCTTCTTCTCCTCAATATTTTTTTTTTTTTTTATAACTCTAAAAATCTGATTTTAGAGTTATAATAAGTGAAAATTAATTATCAACACTAATCTTGATTATCAACACTAATCTTGATTATCAAAACTAATCTTGATTATCATTACTAAACATGATTATTAACAATAAGGGCTAATTAGTCATTTTCATTTTTCATTGATAAGGGGCACTTGAATTTACTTGTAATGACCTTTTTTGTCTTATTAGGTTGTCGCCCCTCTACCGATTCTTGCCGCCCCTTTACCAAGCTTGATCAAATTCCCCCACACTTAGACTTTGCTAGTCCTCGAGCAAATCAAAAACTAAAACTTACAACTTCAAAGCGTTCCAGCGTCCCAAGCATCCAAAGAGCTATGAGGACATAGAGTTTCTGCATGCTAGTAATAAGAAGTTAGAAATACTAAAGAACATATTCTCATTCTTAAATGTTGAGTGAGAAATAACCACACCATAATGAGAGAACGCGTGTTTGAGAAACGATCAATAAGCATTTCGCCTCGACTTCGCCTCACCAAAAAGGATTTTATGATAATTGCACTCAAAAAGACGGCTTTTTTATGGTTCTCACATGTGTGCGGTAGGAATGAAGAGAGAAATCCTGCGACACGTTGAATGGTGGGAAGGATAACTTCCGAAATATTTTTAAAAACCCACATCTTTTAACATTTTGAAAAACCATTTTCTGACGATCTCTAAGAAAGGAAATCAACCACTATTATCGAGGATGAGATTACTTACTCACCTTCACATCCGATCGCCAATTATGATAACACCACCACTCTCACGGCATCCAATAGAAACGTCTTCCGCTCCTCGTCTTTATCTTCTTGGTCTTCGTCTTCGGCTTCAACTATTGGTGATAAACTCTCGAATTTCATAAATCCTTAACAATTTGTAACTCTTTTTACCTTAAATCCTTGTTGCTTGAAACTTCCTTATATATTTTCCTTCCCCACGGCTTATAAAAATAAAAATAATGATAGATTTTTCTCTTGTCTCATTTTTTTTTTTCAATTTTTTTTTTTTTTTTTTTTTTTTTTTTTTTTTTTAGAAAACAAGAGAAATAAAATACAAAACAAAGTGAAAAACAAACCGTGGCCGTGGGAGAAGTATTTTACCGCTTGATTCTTCACAACTTGTATCGTCTCGAAATCATAAACTTCAACAATTCTCACCTTTTGATTTTCTTTGCTCTCGTAAGTCTTCATACTTGGATATAGAATTACCTCATTGTATTGTAAGTCCTCAACATATATGTAAAAATCTGCCCTTTGTATGTTGCTTTACTTGAATTTGAAATTTGCTCTTTTCTCGTTTTGTTGCTTGTAAACCTTGAACTCTTTCAACTTTCCTTGTAGATTTTGATGTCGCTCCTTGTTGATGATGATGGTGTTTCTATGGACCCGTTGTTGTGGAGAGAATGGTGCTAACTGCAAATCGAACAACAAGAAGGAGGCTTTCATCTATAGACGTCACCCTCATGATTGACAAAATTAGCACTCAAGAGATCAAAGAGTAGTGCTTCTATTGGTGGGAGGTTGGGTAGCTCACCATTCTACCCGGAATTAACGTACGGTGACACACACTCAAAAGAAAGCTCTTTAGTTAGATGGAAAAATTTCTGGTCGGTGCCTCACATGATATGAATACGGGTAGTCTCCACTAATGATTGATCAGCAACTCTAATAATGCATTTCTCCCTGCACCAAATTTGCATCACCGGCATGATTAAATCCATTATTTAACACTCTAACAAGTAAGAAATTCGAATGTAGTTCCCTAACACTTCCAAGTTCAATTATGTCGGTCAAAATCTCTATGTAAACATACCTAGAAGTATGCTAGTGACTCTAAAATCTCTAAAAGTTGGAGGTTTTATGTAAAACTTTTTTTTTTTTTTTTAAATACATGCTTAACCACTCCCCCACACTTAAACCTTACATTGTCCTCAATGTAATTGAATCGTCCTAGTAAAATCAAGGTGGGAAATTTTAACATGATATGGAACAAGAAAAATAAACAAAAATAAAAAGCAAAAGGATAAGAAATACAAAACCGATGGGTTGCCTCCCATTAAGCGCTTGTTTTAAAGTCGACGGCCCGACTTAGCTCTTGCTGCACATTACTCCTCCAGAGGGAGTGAATATCCAAATAGAAGTTCATCCAAATTCACATAAGCGATGTTCTCATAGTATGGCTTCAATCTATGGCCGTTGACCTTGGAAACCGAATTGTCTCTAAGACTAGTAATTTCAACTGCACCATGAGGAAAAACATTAGTAACAACATATGGTCTAATCCAACTGGACCTTAACTTTCCAGGAAATAGTTTAAGGCGAGAATGATATAAAAGGACTTTTTGTCCCCACGATGAAGCTTTTACGAGAAATCATCTTGTCATGAAAAAGCTTGGTCTTTTCCTTGTAAATACGGGCATTCTCGTAAGCATCATTACGTATCTCCTCTATCTCATTTAGTTGTAACTTCCTTTGTTTCCCCGCTTCATCATACTCCATGTTGAATTTCTTTATCGCCCAATAAGCCTTATGTTCAAGTTCAACCGGAAGATGACAAGCCTTGCCATAAACCAACCGATATGGAGACATACCAATCGGTGTCTTATACGCCGTTCTATACGCCCAAAGTGCATCGTTGAGCTTAAAGCTCCAATCTTTCCTTGTGGTATTCACCGTTTTCTCAAGAATGGACTTGATCTCACGATTTGAAATTTCCGCTTGTCCACTAGTTTGTGGATGGTAAGGCGTACCAATTTTGTGTGTTATGTTGTACTTCTTGAGGAGAGCGTGGAAAGCCTTCTTGAAATATGAGCCTCCATCGCTTATCACCACTCTTGGTGTACCATGCCTATTGAATATGTTTTCTCTTACAAAATCACAAACAACTTGAGAGTCATTAGTTTTGGTGGCTCTAGCTTCCACCCATTTCGAAACATAATCTACGGCAAGAAGTATATAAAAGTTTCCATTTGAATTGACAAAAGGGCCCATAAAATCGATACCCCACACATCAAAAATCTCAACGGCGAGAATTGGTGTGAGTGGCATTTGATTTCGAGCACCTAGATTGCCCGTTCGTTGACATCTATCACACGATTTACAAAAACATATGAATCTTCAAACAAGGTGGGCCAATAAAATCCACTCTCGAGAACTTTGAGAGCGGTACGTTTAGAACCAAAGTGGCCACCACAAGCAAAAGTGTGGCAAAAGGAGAGAATGGATTGAAATTCGGAATTAGGCACGCACCTTCGCATTATTTGATCAACGCCATATTTCCATAAGTATGGTTCATTCCACACATATTTCTTAGCTATCTTCTTAAGTTTCATCTTTTGGAAGTTAGACATTGTACTAGGTACCTTTCTTGTCACCAAGTAATTCACTATATCCGCGTACCAAGGTGTTGATTCTTCCATGGAGAAAAGTTGTTCGTCCGGAAAACGGTCTTGTAATGGAAGTTCTTCTTGAGACATAACAAGTCTACTAAGATGATCCGCTACGGTATTCTCCACACCTCTCTTGTCTCGAATTTCTATGTCGAACTCTTGTAACAATAGGATCCACCGGATTAATCTTGGCTTAGCTTCTTTCTTCTTTATTAAGTGTCTTAGTGCGGCATGATCGGAATACACAATAACCTTTGTACCCACCAAGTATGATCGAAATTTTTCCAATGCAAAAACTATAGCCAATAACTCCTTTTCCGTGGTAGAATAATTGATTTGTGCATCATTAAGGGTCCTAGATGCATAATAGATAACATGGGACAACTTGTCCACTCTTTGACCCAAAACGGATCCAACCGCATAATCACTAGCATCACACATTAATTCAAATGGAAGATTCCAATCCGGTGATTTGATAATCGGCGCACTTGTCAACATTTCCTTCAATTTGTCAAAGGCATCCTTGCATTCCTTGTTGAAATCAAAAGGCACCTCCTTTTGTAATAACTTGCACATCGGCATGGAGATTTTGGAGAAATCCTTGATAAACCGCCTATAGAAACCTGCATGGCCAAGAAAAGAACGTATCTCCCTCACCGAAGTGGGATATTGTAAGTTTCTTATTAAATCTATCTTTGACTTGTCCACTTCGAGCCCTCGAGAGGATAAAATGTGACCAAGTACTATGCCGTGGTTTACCATAAAGTGACATTTCTCCCAATTAAGGACAAGGTTTGTGTCTATGCATCGTTTAAGAACTAGTTCAAGGTTGTTTAAACAACTATCAAAAGAATTTCCATAAACACTAAAGTCATCCATAAATACCTCGATGATGCGCTCCACATAATCCGAGAATATACTTACCATGCATCTTTGGAAAGTAGCCGGCGCATTGCAAAGGCCAAACGGCATCCGTCTATATGCAAACGTTCCAAACGGACAAGTGAAAGTGGTCTTCTCTTGGTCCTCCGGTGCAATAACAATTTGGTTGTATCCCTAATAACCATCCAAGAAACAATAATAAGAATTCCCCGCTAACCGCTCCAACATTTGATCAATGAAAGGTAAAGGAAAGTGATCCTTTCGGGTTGCGGAATTAAGCTTTCTATAGTCAATGCACACTCTCCAACCGGTTTGAACTCTTGTAGGAACAAGTTCATCGTCTTGATTTCGAACAACCGTGACTCCGGACTTCTTTGGTACCACTTGTACCGGACTAACCCACTTGCTATCGGAAATTGGGTAGATCACCCCCACACTTAGCAATTTGAGTATCTCTTTCTTCACAACCTCCATCATGGGAGGATTAAGCCGACGTTGAGCATCACGTACCGGCTTCACGTTCTCTTCCATTAGAATCCTATGCATGCACATGGATGGACTAATACCTTTGATGTCCGCAATTGTCCACCCAATAGCCGTTTTGTGCTCTCTCAAGACTCTAAGAAAACGGTCTTCTTGTACCGGTGTGAGGTTCTTTGCAATAATCACCGGAAGCTCATCTCCATCTCCCAAGAAAGCATACTTCAAATGGTCCGGAAGTGGCTTCAACTCTAGCTTGGGAGCCTTCACAATAGATGGTACAAGTATTTCATCATTCACGGGTAAAGAAATATATGAAACATTACCCTTTTTAGCTTCTTGCAATGTCGCCAAGGCACCACACATCTCCACCAATTCCTTGGAGATTTCAACATCCAAGTTAGACAAGCCGTGGATGTCCAATTCAATACTCTTTTGCAACACCACATCAAGTTCATCCTCTTGATTCAATTCCACCATTTGTTGCGCTAATGAATCAACCACATCAATGGAGTAAACGGAATGCACATCACTTGGGTAGCGCATGGCTTCAAATATGTTAAAGTGTATTATCTCCTTGTCGAATTCCATAGTGAGTGTACCCTTATCAACATCAATCTTCGTCTTTGCGGTCTTCATAAATGGCCTCCCAAGAAGTAAAGAAGTAGATGATCGGTTCTCATTGTTATCCATATCCACCACGAAGAAATCAACCGGAAAAATAAGCTCATTTACTTGCACTAGCACGTCTTCTACAAGTCCCTTTGGATAGATGTTAGACTTGTTTGCTAATTGGATAATAACTCTTGTCTCTTTCAAAGGTCCAAGATTCAAGGAGTCATATATTTCGGCCGACATCACACTAATGGAAGCTCCCAAATCAAGTAAAGCATGTTCAAACCTTTTCTTACCAATAGTAATTGGCACCGTGAAACCGCCGGGATCCGTACACTTTGTAGGCATCTTCTTTAATAGCATAGCCGATGCACTCTCGCCAACTTTAGTAATTTTATTATCAAGCAACCTATCCTTCTTGATGCATAATTCCTTCATGAACTTAGCATACCTTGGAATTGTCTTGATGGCCTCAATGAATGGGATGTTGATTTCAATCTTCTTGAAGATATCCATGAGTGCCTTGTCTTGAGCTTCTTTCTTGGATTTAGCAAAACGACTAGGAAAAGGAGGTGGAGTAGTGAAAGTAGGAACCGGTTCCTTGGATTGGTCGGTTGGTGTTGAATTCTCCTTTGGTGCGGCTCCCTCCTTGTCTTTGACTACCTCTTCACTAGATTCTTCATGATGACTTTGACCCTCCACTTGTCTTCCACTTCTTAAAGTAACCGCATTAACATTCTATCTTGGATTCAAAAATGGTTGTGAAGGAAGTTTTGTGGATGCTTGAGATTTTAATAGGTTCACATCGGTCGCCAATTGTCCCATTTGGGTTTGTAAATCCTTGATGGACGATTCATTCTTTTGTTGGCTTTGTTGGAACATAGAAGTAATACCTTGCACGCCTTGCATTAACGCATTGAGCTTGTCATCATTCGAAGAATCACGCTCCTTGACTTGTTGTGGTTGAAATTGTTGAGGTTGGAAGCGTGATTGTTGAAAGCCACCTTGTTGCGCATATGGATTAGGAGCCGCCGCTTGTTTGTTTGCATAACTAAAGTTGGGATGATCCTTCCAACCGGGATTATAGGTATTGGAGTATGGATCGTACCTTGGCCTTTGATTTGGATATAAAGCATTTACTTGTTCGGTCTCACCATCCGGAATAATTACCGCGGCCATCCTTTTAATCATTATCTCCATGTTACCCATCCTTTGATCAAGATGTGATGATGAATCACTAACTTCATGCACTCGCTTAACCATAGGTTCATCTCTTGTGTAGAATTGTTGCGAGTTTGCAGCCATACTTTCAATCAACTCGGTAGCTTGGGTCACCGTCTTGTTCACTAGTGCACCACCACCCGCGGCGTCAAGAAGAGATCGATCACTTGAGTGGAGTGATTCATAGAAGTATTGGAGTATCATAACGTCACTAAATTGATGGTGTGGACAGCTTGCCACCAATCTCTTGTATCGCTCCCAACATTCATACAATGACTCTCCCACATGTTGCTTCAACCCACAAATCTCCTTGCGAATTTGAGTAGCTTTGGATGCGGGAAAATATCTCTCGAGGAAAAGTTTCTTCATCCCATTCCATGTTGTGATACTTAGGAAGGCAAATAATATAACCATTCCTTAGCATTGCCCGCTAAAGAAAACGGGAAAGCTTTCAACATTGCTCCATCCGCATTAGTCTCCGGTGGAAGCATAACCATAACTATGGTATAGAAGTCCATAAGATGTTTGTTTGGATCTTCATTCACCATGCCATGAAACTTTGGTAACTCTTCTAATCAACCCCGGCTTGATCTTGAAGGTTGAGTTAGTTTGGATACACCATTGTTGTGTATCGAGCTTGTGAGAAGCTAGGTCCTTGAGTGTACGTTCAGCCATTGTTTCTTCCTCTTTGTCCGAATCTGCGAATTCACTTGATGAAGAAGGAGGAAGTGGAGTGTTAACCGCTCGAATGAAATCCTTTAGTTGAGTCTTGGGATCGAAGACGTATTGGACTCGGTCTGCCCTTTTTAAGCATTCACCAAAGGTATAACACCTGAAATAAGATTCTCAAAAACTAAGTTAGATACTGTATAGAATCTAACAAAGCAAGAATAAAGCAAAAAGAAAAATAAAAAAAAACAACTAAAATCGTCCGCTGCTCCCCGGCAACGGCGCCAAAATTTGATGCGTGTCGTAACCACAACAAATTAATCAATATTTTTCCAACTAATTAACAAGTAATATAGTGTAGTCAAGTTCGTTCCCACGAGGAGCAAGAGATTCTTAGTTGTAAAAATTGTCACAAAAGGGGGGTATATTAAGCAAAAGAAAATAAACAAAACAATTCAAAGATAAAGTTGAAATCAATAAGAGAGACAAGACCAAGGACTTCTTCTTCGTTGCAAAATAATGAATCAAGTTATGTTCTTTTCTACTTGTTATTAGTCACAAATTATCACCAACCGTAGGTAAAGCAGCTAGATCAGTGCTAAACCCCTAAATCCCTTATATCACCGGATACGGAAGTTCTCGACTACCGGATTCTATTTACCAAACCACCTAGTAGTAGATCACTCAAGATGTAATTTAAATAAACGCATTAAGATTTATGAATTTATTAGATTGATATTAGTAGTTAGACTCTTAGATCAAGGTCTACTTGCTAACGTTGTTTTCACACACAATTGCTCCACGGAATCCCTCCGCAAGGTCTCGTGTTTGCTACTTATGTAAAAAGTCAAGAAACGATTACTTATCCCCTAACTTTCACTAGATTTAGATCAATTAACAAATAAATTTAGTTGGCCACCTAAACAATCTATCAATCAACCATGAATGTATAAACATTCCTAATAGTAAAAACAAACGATAATCATGTGAAAAACTTCAAGGTAGAATTGTAAACAAAACTCAAATCATATATTAAGAACTAGGAATTCATCCTCAATCAATAAGAAAATTAACTACTCATGTTTTTGAAATTCACACAAATAATTAAAAGGAGAATTTTTCAAGTTCACACAAATAATTAAAAAGAAGAATTTTGAAAAGCAAGCAAAAACACAAGTGTTGTGTGTGTAGAGAGGTGTGTAAAAGATGTGTAAAAAGATGTTGAGAAGTGTGTAGAGAACTTCTCTATTTATAGGCTTCAATGTTCTCCAAATCTTCCAAGGAATAGAATCCTTTTCCTTTAACAATTCAAGTTCCAAGTTCAAGTCTTTCTCAAATCCTCCATCTTCTCTTTCCAAATTTGAGCCCAATTCCACAAACCCATGAGTTTAGATGATTCTAGAGAATTCTTCACAAATTTTCATCCAATTTCCAAATCTAAGTCTTCACACCCATTGTTGAGAATCCACCCAAAAATTTGTTATTTTGGTCGCCGGAAAATTACTGGGATCACCGGAATCCGGCCGGGAAAATTCGCCGGAGTAGTGCCGTCGGTCATCTGGATTCTCTTCTCTGATAACGGAATATTCCGTCAGATTCCGTTACAGTTAACCGCTGACCTAACGGTCTTCTGTTAGTCAACTAGGTCAAGGAAGATGATGAGTTAGCTTCTGAGTCGGTCGATTCGGCTTACTCATTGAGTTGGATCGGAGAATCATCGAGTTAACTCGCCAAAGTGAGAAAATCGGCGAGTTCCGTTTGTTTCTTTGGTGTTTCCGCCAAGTTCAGGCCTCTCTTTAGCTCCATCCCTGTTAAGAATCCTAACATACATCTAAGCTTTACTGCCTCATTTCTGTTGCCTTCTAATCGCCACCATACCCATCTCTGTTCTTCTCAGATTACAGCCAACATTAGTGATCCTTAGTAACAGCAGCTACACATTTAACCCACTGAATCCATTCATTTACCAGAGACCCCTAATACCAATTGCTCCACCAACAATTCATCCTGCAGCTGCAATTTCTCTTCAATACCCATCTCGCCAAACCTCAACGGCGGCAGGTCAGCTCTATCTTCACCATCCATCTTGTCAGTCCGCTGCAACCAACCACCATCATTCTGGCACTTCTCTGTATGTCATAACAGCTCAAGAACGAGCTCGATTACTCCTTCGATTCTCCTCATCCCATGGCAAATAGAACAACTTCAATTCACTCTTGATTATCATCACGGTAACAACATCGAACCTATGTATCTGATTCATCAATCATTAAACACAGATGAGATTCAGATCCATTTCTGTGGTACCCATTCTCGATTAACCCATGTTAGTAACAGTACCACTTAACTCTAGACTTCTTCATCTCCAAATCAATAGCATCAGTGTCTTCTCCTTCTCAAACAAACTCAAACCCTTAATTCAATTTCAGCTCTTTGATTCACATCATCCATCTTCACCAGCAGATTCACCTTCTCAATTTCTCGATCTGGTCACGGCAGAGACCCATCTCTTTCCTGGAATCATCATTTAGCAGCTCGTTCTTCACAGACCCATCTCCCTGAGCGCATATGAAACCCTAATTTCTCTTCATAACTGCTTCTCGAATCACCATGGAAGCAGCAGATTCAAATCATCTTCATCTGGTTTTCAATTTTAGAAAACCCTAACTTCTCTATCGATTGCAGCATCAGGTCTTGCCGATTTCTCTTCCTCTCTGTGTTGTTCAACAGCGACAATACTCTCCATCGATCTTCTCTGATTCTCACGGCAATAGCAGCCTCTGTGCTGTTCTTCTTAATTTCAGAGAAATGAGGTGAATGAGAGAAATTGTCTCTCAATATAGGGTTGGATTAAATGAGGGTAGGACTTAAAACGCCCAACAGATTAGGACAGCAACCACCCCACACTGGGTGCCTATAATAGGTGGTCACTTCTGATAAGGGCTAGCCTAAAGTGTCCAGCCCCTTATCCTCAGCTGATCCGTATTTAGTACTCCTTCAAATTGGGTTGCCCCTTAACCTTGGTTGGGCTCCAGATAGTGTTCACCCATGAAATGACAATTTTGCCCTTTTTGGCTCAAATAGAGTAATTTCTTCTTCTTTTCCTCCGTGTGACTCCAAAGTAGCTACAAAACTCAAAACAAGCGTAAAATACATAATTTACAAGAAAAATAGCAAAGAAAGCATAAACAATAGATAGTAAATAGGATGTATTCTACACCCTATCAGCCGCAATCGTTTGTTTTTCATCAATTTTTGCCGACAAGATTCCGTGGATTTAGGGATGACTGTTTACACGTATCTAAAATTTTCCCTTTTTACCGGCACATTTAATGTTATCCGGTTACTCTTTTCTTGTCTATTTAAAGGGGAATTCCTTATGAAAGTATTTCTTTTCTTTTACTTCGTCTTCTTCATCGTCTGCAACTTTTTTTTACTCTGTTTTTCTTCATCGTCTTCTTCATCATTTTTCTCGCTATTATTCTTCTCGCTCATTGTTCTCATCTTTCTTTTTTTAAATCTTGTTTCTATGGAGCCATCAAGGTTTGTTAATTTTGTCAATTTGATCACTTTGTGATTGATCTCTCTTATTGAAGTTGTTTTGTTTTGATATTGTTCTTCTTTTAATGATTCCCCTATTTGTTTTTGTTTTAGCAAGAACAAATCTAACACCAAGTTCACCATTGTGAACCCTACTATCTCCATGGGCTCGCAACCAAAACCTTTGTCACTAAAAGAAAGTCTGCGAATAGCAAGGTATTTAAGAAACATTTACTCTTTTAATAACAATATTGTTGCCTCTGTTTCTTATTTAACTTGTAATTCGCAGGATGGCAAAAATGTTGATAGGTCCCCCAAGAAACCTCGCCGTTCTAAACCCGTTGCACTCTTTGTTTCCTTTCCTACATTCAAACTTACAACTCCTTTTGCGAAATCTTCGCAAGATAAACCTCTTGTTTCTACACTGCGAAAATATTGTTGATGATCTTTCTCCTATGCCCGAATTTTTCATAGATCAAATCCCTCATAATGTGATCCCATTGCGAATGAGCCCATTTCTTCTCCTACTGTCAATGCCTCTACCGTTTCCCCAGTCATTGATCTTCATGAGACTTCCTCTTCTCATGATATTCCTTTAACAAAAAATGACTCATCTCTTCCTTCTTTTATCGTCGTTACTTCCTTATCTGAGAAAATCCCTCTTACTAAGGAAAATTTGGAAGGAATAGACGTGGCCTTCAAAGTTCTATCAGATATTGTGAACGATGCCAAGAAGACTTCTGTCGATCCTATCAAATCTAATTTCTGCGAGGTTTTGAGCAAATACCTTGGCTCCGATAGAATTTCGCAAACATCTTTGGAGCAAGAAGTTAATATTTTGAAGAATGATCTCCAAGCTATGACTGCAAAGTGTAGTATTCTCCGACTTGAGAATCAAAAACTTCAAAATGTTTCGCTGGATCGTGATAATCTTCGCAAGAAGAACGAAGAATTGAAAGGTACAATCTTACCTTTGTATTTTTTTTTATTTTTTTTTGTTTTTCGATCCTCAAGCCCTTGTTCGCCCTTCAAGCTTTAAACCAGAAGCGAAAAATGGAGATATATCAGTTGGAATCTACTGTTGAAGAAGCTCAAATGGATAGAGATGCTTAGATGGAGCAATTTAACTAATTAGATAATCTTCATACATATTCCGTTGATCAAATAGATAATCTTTCTAAAGAAAATGCTGACTTAGTTCAGAAACAAGGCTCATTAAGTAATGAATTATCTCGCATCTCTTACTCTTTGACTAAAGCTAATTTGGAGTTGGAAACTTTATCAGATGAGAATGGAATTCTTTCTCAAGAGAAGCGAACTCTATTAAACAAGGTGGCGATTTACTCGCAACAGTCTGATGTTTGTCAAAAAATATGTAAAGAACAAGAACGATCTCTTTGTTCGCCGAGAAATCAACTCGAAGAAGTTACTGCCGAGAAGGATAAACTTATCCAGGGTAGAATAATCTTAAGTGTAAAGGCAAACCAATTCAAAGATCAATGTCCCAAGTTAGAAGAGTCCAATTCTTCTCTTGCGAAAGAAAATGCCTCACTTGTTTCTAACGAAAAAAGCTTGCGATCTCGACTGAAAGGCTTAATTGGAGATAATTTTGACAATGCTATGGATCACTTGGAGAATAGTTGTTCGGTTTTAATCCAATATCTTACCTCGCAAAAGGAAGGTAGTCATATTATTTGACTACCTTAATCCATTTATTTATTATTTTGTGATATTTTCCTTGCGAATTCCAAAAAATCTGAATGATTTTCTATGTTCTTTTCTTTTGCAGATTCTGAGAAAAATCTTCATTCCTCTATTGCCACTCTAAAATCTGACTATTCAAAAATTCGCAAAGAAAATGGAATACTCGTTGCTTCCCTTGCTCGCTCTCGCGATCGTGCAGAAAGAAGATTCGATTATATGTCTGAATGTAAAGATATAGAGAGTAGAAATTATCAGAAAGCACTCCTTCGTCAATTTCATCTTAAAGCCGAAGTTCTTGTGAATGATGTTTTACTATCTAAATCTCTTGATCCTATATCTATCGAACCTCTGGAAGTAAGCGATGATGAAGTTCCTAACCCTCCTGACAGCGATTATGACTACAATAGTGGTGAAGAGTTCGCAAATGAAGAGACAATTCCTCCTAGTAAAGCTGTCAATGATGATCTGGGTGAAGGAAGATCTGGTGGAAATATAATAACTGGCGAAAATATGGATAAAGTCGCTGAAGAAAATCCAGTATCTCCTTCTGGTGAAAAAACTGATATTTGAGAATTGACTTTCTCTTGTAATTTTTCTTCTTGTATTGTTACTTCTTTACCTACTTCAATCATCTTTTAGATGTGTTCATCTGCTTATTATTACTCTTTCTTGCAACGAGTATAATTCTTGATATTTAATAATTACTATTTTGTTTTCCATTATCTTCATTTATATTGAATTTCATCATTGCGACAAGATCGCAGGACGTCTTTACATTTTCATGTAATGAACCATTGATCTTGCCTTATCATTGCTCTTGTGTGGTCTTATTTTGCCTTCCTAGTTAAAGGTCTTATTTTGCCACCCCTCATTGCGACAAAATCGCAGGACGTCTTTACACTTTCATGTAACGACCCATTGATCTTGTCTTATCATTTCTTTAGTATTTTTGCCTCTGCAGGATATTTTTCTTGCGAAAATATGACAGGCCTAAATATTCTTGCGAACGTAAAGCCCCATGACATTGCCGTCTTTGCGACGAAATCGCAGGACGTCTTTACACTTTCATGTAAAGACCCATTGATCTCGTCTTAACCTCGCGTTAGTATTATTGCCTCTTCAGGATCATCGCACAAATATGACAAGCCTAAATTTTCTTGCGAAAATAGAGCCTCATGACATTTGCGTCTTAAGACACTTATCAGCTCCCTAATGGAGGGTGCCGCCCTTATCATCTCCCCTGGTTGCCCCTTCAAGGAGGCGTACATCGGCCATACAAGACTAGCTCCTCCCATCCGGTCTTAACAACAACCAGGTTGTTTTCGCAGCCTCTTATCCCTTATACCTATAGGGCTTATGGTTACGAGACCGCACCCTAAGTGGAGTTTTCTTCGGGCCGAAAGCATGTGCCAAGACTTGCCAAGAATGGCCGAGACACTTCAAATGCCCCAGGCACTCTTGGCTCAACCGTGTACCTCGGCGCCTTGGTCATACACTCGACTCCTTGGAAGAGACCCTCGGGCGTCCAAACTGTGGTATAACCTTATATATATAGTTGGAAATCCAAGGTATCTCTCCCGGATGGGCTTTATTGACCCCAAATTTTCATGACTCGGGTTCCAAGGGCGGTGTAACCTTTTCCCTGAGCCATGTCAAGAGATACCCCCTTATATGACGCACTTTAGGTCTTACATTTGCCTCTTACGAAATATCATTCGCGAACTAGGGTGTACGCCATAAAGGTTCGTCCCATTCGTATAAATCATTCATTTTTGATTATCTCTTGTTATTTTACTTACGAGATATTCGCACATTCTTTCTTTATTTTATGCAATTTCGCAAACACTCTGTCGCAAGAACTTTTCATATGAATTCATTTCATTTCATCCATTCAATATTTCGCAACCTATTCTTTCCCTTCCATCTTCTATGGGTAATATTTCTTGAGATATAATCTATTCCACGGTCTATCCAATCTTTGGCCCAAATCTTTGCCCTCAGGATCCATTAATCTATATGCCCCTGTCCCAACTATCTCCTTGATGATATAAGGTCCATTCCACTTTTTCGCCAACTTGCCACCACTTTCTCGCTGATATACTGGTGTTTCTCTCAATACCATATCACCTGGTTGAAATTCGCGTGTCTTGACACGTTTGTTATATTCTCTGGATAATCTTCGCTGATAATTCTCCATATGATGTAGTGCTCTTTCTCTCTTTTCCTATAATTCATCTAATTTAACCAAAATGTTACCCGCACTAAGATTTTTCTCCCAAGCTTCTCTCTTTGTTGTTGGAATAATAACTTCTGTCGGAAGTACAGCTTCAACTCCATATGTTAGACAAAATGGTGACATTCCCGTAGCTTCTCGCCTTGTTGTATTGTAAGCCCATACTGCATGATGCACTTGTTCACACCATGCCTTATTATGTCCTTCTAACTTCTTCTTCAAGATATCTCTGCGATTGTTTTATTTGTTGCTTCCGCTGTCCATTGGCTGCGGGTATAAAGGAGTTGATTTCCCACATTTTATTTGAAATGCATTAAGCAGCAATTCTATATTTTGTCCCTCAAACTGTTTCCCATTGTCCGATACCAACTGTCATGGAATTCCAAATCTGCATATTATGTTTTCGAATATGAAGGTAATATCTTTATCGCGAATGTGTTGTACTGCTTTTACTTCTGCCCACTTTGTGAAATATCTGTAGCGACAATCAGATATCTCCTCTGCCCTGTACCTGGTAAAAAAGGTCCTACAATATCTAACCCCCACTTTCCAAAAGGCCATACACTTGTTGAAGAGGTTAATGGTGCTCCTGGTGCATGTATTTTCTTTCCGTGCCTCTGACAATCTTCGCAACGTCTTGATATTTGTTTCGCATCTTCATGCATATATGGCCAATAATAGCCTTGCATTTTCGCCTTATGTGCTAAAGATCTTCCGCCACTGTGATTGCCAGCATCCCCACTGTGTAACATTTTTAACACCGCTTCTCCTTCCTTTCGTGTTAAACATCTAAGCGAGGGTCCATTAAAGGATCTTCGGTATAACACCCCGTCTCTTAATTCATAATTTGTTGCACGGCTTTTTAATTTGTGCATCTCTAATCTATTTCTTGGCGTTTCTCCTTTCATTAGATAAGCATGAAGTTCTGTTCTCCAATCTTCGCAATAGGGTCTTTGTGCTCCATCTTCTATGAGCATTATTGCTTCTTCCTCTTCCTCTTTGTTGATTGACGGTGATAGAAGTGTATGTATTTTTATGCATCTCGCAGTTGGATCTGTCATCATACTTGATATAAAAGCAAAAGCATCCACGAGTCTATTGTCTCTTCTTGATATGTGTCTCCATTTTATTTTTGGTATCTTCGCTGACAATTCTTCAACAAGTTTTTTGTATTTTTTCAAGGATGGTTCATTTGTAGTATATTCTTCTTTTATCTGGCGAATAGCTAACTGGGAATCACTGGTGACCCTCACATTCTCCAACTTCATTTCTATTGCGAATCGCAAAGCATGTATTATAGCTTCATATTCTCGTTTCATTGTTGATAGATGCAAATTCCAATCAAAGAAAAAGCCATTTTATTGCCTTCTCGCGAAATTACAATGATCCCAATTCCGTTACCTTCTCCATTTGACGATCCATCTACCAATATTTCCCATCTGTTTGGCTCGCTTAATAAATCCCTTGGATTTCCATGTTCTTCTTCTATATCCATCATTTCTTCCACTTTGCTTCATCCTCTTCCAATGGAAATTTTTGTTAAAAAGTCTGCAACAACTTGTGATTTGGGTGAGGATAATATTTCATATTTGAGTTTGCAATGACTTACTTGAGCATTCCATCTTTCAACCCTTCCTAACCTTTTTGAATTTTTCATTACTGACTCAATTGGTACTTTTGTCATTACCTTAACTGTGTGTGCTTCGAAGTAGATGCGAAGTTTAAATGTTGCGTAAACTAATGCCAAAATTAATTTTTCAATATTTGAATAATTTTTCTCCGCGGCATTGAATGTTTTTTTGATGTAATAGATTGGCTTTTCCACTCTGGCGTCCATTCGCAGCAATATCTGCGCTTAGTGCATGCGAGGTTGTCGCAAGGTAAATTAGTAATTCTTCCCCGGATCTCGCTTTTGTAAGATTGATATATCCATTAGATGTTCTTTTATTCCTTGTAACGCCTTTTCACATTCATCTGTCCATCTAAATTTCGCTCCTTTTTTAAGTATGTTGAAAAAATGCTTGCACTTATCAGATGATCGCGAGATGAATCTTCCTAGCGAAGCTAATAGTCCATTTAACTTTTGCACATCTTTTACTGTTGCTGGTGTCGGCATATCGCGAATTGCTTGTACTTTCTCTGGATCAACTTGTATCCCTTCTTTTGACACAATGTATCCTAAAAATTTTCTAGATGCCACCCCAAAGGTATATTTTTCCGGATTTACTTTGATGTTGAAATGTCTCATTTGTTCAAAAATTTCCTTCAAATCCCGTACATGATCTTTTGCTTCTTTACTTTTTATTAACATGTCATCCACGTATACCTCTAGTGTTTTATGTATCCATTTTTCGAACACTTTTTCTACCATCCTTTGGTATGTTGCTCCGGCATTTCGCAGACCAAATGGCATTTTTGTGTAACAGTATAATCCTCTTGGAGCGAAAAAGGCAGTATGCTCTTGGTCTTCTTCAGTGAGAGGAATTTGATTGTATCCCTTGTATCCATCAAGAGAGGATATCCTTTCATTTCCAGCTGCTTGACTCAACCATTTGCGGAATATCTGGCAAAGGAAAACTATCTTTTGGACAAGCTTTGTTTAGATCGGTAAAATCTATGCAAATTCTTATCCCTTTTTTCTTCTATGGGACTACGACCATATTCGCTATCCATTCGGGGTATTTTGCTTGTCTAATAATTCCGGCGTCAAGCATCTTCTGTAATTCTTCTTCTATTTGAGGATGATATGTTGTTTCAATTTTTCTAATTCTATGCTTGAATGGTCTTGCATTTTTATCAATCTCTAATTTATGGCAAGCTACAGATGGATCTATCCCAGGAATCTCATCCATATCCCACGCGAAAATGTCTTTATAATCTCGCAACAAATCAATAGTCTTTCTTTCCTCACCTGCCTCCATTTTAGTCCCAATTTTTAACATCTTGGGTTCTTCTTCAGTTCCGATATTCACTTTCTTTGTTGGCTCTGCCGCAGTGTAGCTATCCTTCGGTTCTCCCATGGGCGTTGGTCCTTTTACTTCCTTTGCAAGTTCATTCTCTTCGCCATATATTCCTTTTCCTTCTTCTGCTCTTATCATGTAAGTTCTAAATTCTTCTTCCTTTTTCGCTGCTTTTGCCATCTTCTTGCGATCTTTACGCCTCTTCACCTGTTCTTCATAATGTTTTACTTCGATTTGATGATATGTCCTTCCTTTATCGGTATCTCCTCTGATTTCGCCAATTCCACTCGGCATAGGAAATTTGACACATTGATGAAATGTCGATGCTACAGCTTTTATTGCATGTATCCATGGTCTTCCCAACAGCATGTTATATGGTGATTCCATATCCACTACACATAACGTCAGATGTGTTTCAATTTCTCCCAAAAAAATTCGTATTTTTATCTCCCCTTTAGGTTTTGTTATGGATTTGCCGAAACCATAGATATGATATGTTGCGGAAGTCATTTCTTCAATTTTGTACCCCAATTCTTTATAAGCATGATAAAACATTATATTCACTGAACTCCCTGTGTCCACCAAAGTTCTATTTATTGCCCATTCTTCCACTGTTTTTGTTGGTTTTCCTTCTTCCTTGCTTGCGTTTATTGTAATCACTAGTGGAGTCGTGTGGCTTAAATTCTCTCTTGGTATCTCTGCTGCTGTGAACATAATCCTCTGTTTTTCCCATTCTTTTAAGGGTAACGCCTTCTTTGTTGATATAATTTTCTTTCCTTCAAAATCTCTTTTGTGTATTCTCCCTCTGATACTTTCATGAAATTCATTAACCATTGTTTTTGTAATCATACTACATTCCAATTCTCCATTACTCTCTTTGATTCCGGCTTTCTCCAATTTATCCATCATACTCTTGATTTGAACAATTTTAGTGACAATATCCAATCTCTTCTCTTCAATCATCCCTGTTTCTAGCGCCAATATGTAGTTGCAGTAAATCCTACACTACACCCCTCATAAGAATCCACACAACTAAGCCATTGAAGATGAACAATTATGATTTTTATTGATTAATTCCTTGAATGTTTACAAGATAAAATGGAAAAGAGCTAAAGAAATTACAATCACTACAAACTTTTTCTCTCTTAATGACTTGCCTAACACTCGGAAAAAGATCCCCCCTTCAACAGACTTGTTCAACTCTTTATATAGGGTAGTACATAGTGGATAACAGCTAGACTGTCCTTTATTTTCGGGAATGACTTGCGAAATATCGCAAGTGTACAAATACATAATCTCGCAGTTCTCTTAGATCTCGCTAGATCTTCACACCTTTCTCGTGTTCTGGCTATCGTCGTCCATTGCGTTATTTATATTACTCGTCTGCGACGCCTTCGCAACGCTGTCGTTTATTGATCTCGCGAGGTATTGATGTCGCGATATTCTGATCCTACACATTAATAATTAATAATTAATGCATGATTTGCCTAGTATTTTCCGTGCTGTGTTCTTAGCCGAACTCTCATTATTGACATGACATGACGACTGAGTGTTCACTCTCAGCAGATTAGTACGAATCTCCATGCCAGTATTGACACATGCACGAACTACCCGTACAGGCTACTCTCTGACAAAGAGAATTTCGAGTCGATGCACTCTCAGCTCGATCGAACACATTTAATTTCCTTAGGGAAAATCTAGACAGCCCGAATCAGTCTCAGAAACGATCACGCCACACAAGTTGGTCGCGCAATTTAACAAGCCTAGCCAAACCCTGGCAAGAGTAGGCGATCATCATGATGACCATCGGCGGGCCCGTTTATGCCTTAGCCGTTCGAACATCACACGAACCCCTCCAGTCCCCGGGGTCAAACGCCATCCCGAGTAAGGTGGCCAATGAATTCTTGAGCGCTGCTTGGAGAAGGCTAGAACGAGCAAGGCGCAATTCTAATGCGGTCTTAAAATCATCATGAACGTCCAACTTCACCGGCATGGTTGGACGGATTAGATCATCCCATGAATGATTAGGGAAGCGCTAACGCACATGTTGGCGGGCCCACTTCTCACCTACCCGATCGGCCTTCTCCCAGCAATGCCATAGAGCAATGAACGTTTGCTCGAAACACGGCTGGCGTGATGCTTTAAAGGGTCGCGGAAGCTCCACTAGTGTCTCAAATCGATCACAACCATCCAACTTAGCCGACATAATTGGATGGCTTAGATCGCGCCTAGGACCATCATACAGGTACACACATGTTCACCATCGGCCCAATGTGGGCCCCACACGGTCGGTCTCCCCAAAGGAGGAGCATAACCTGCCAAACCGTTTGGCCAAAGTTGCACACGCATGACTGATCCAAAACCCTAATTAGGGTTTGCGTCATTACATATATGTCGCAGTTTGATCATGACCATCCATCTTCGCCAGCCTAAACGGAAGGTGTAGATATAGACTTAAGAGGTACCAAGAGTATCAACATGATCACCGTGGGCCCACCTATGCGTGTGACCGACCGGCCTAGGCCAACCATGGCCGAGCACCTCGAAACGCGTTCCCAAAGGAGGCATGTCACGCGGTTCCCAAATCCTTTGCGGCAAAGGATTTCTATCGCAAATCGATCACGACCACTCACCTTTGACAGACAAATTGAGTGGCCTAGATCGTACCTCCGCGAGACAGAATGGTATGGACATGTATGATGCACGTCGTTTACACAGCAAATTAATTTACTTCTTTCCACATTATTAACTGGTAATATAATGGCAAGGAGTTCGTTCCCACGAAGAGCAGGGAGTTTTAGTTGTTATAAAGTAGCCTAGAGGGGGGTTTTTAGATTTTAAATCAAAGTAATTGACAAAAGAAAATATAAAAGATTTGTTATAAATTATAAGGAGAAATATGACTAGGGAATCCTTCGCTGTCACTGAACTGAAACTTAATTGAATACAAGTTTATCTATTGTTGAATTTATATTGTTACCAACCGTAGAATAGCAATAAGCTCTGCTATCCCCGGATTCCCGTTGTCACCGGATATGGAAGCGCTCGACTACCAGTTTCTATCCAACTAACCCACCAAGAATAAGCTCTCAAGGTGTAGATTAACGAATGCTTTACACTTTGTGAATCAGGTTGATCCTAGCATCAGACGCATAGGCTCGGCCCGCTTACTAGTGTTATCTTTATACACAATTGCTTAACAGAATCCCTCTGTCAGCTCTTGCGATTTACTACTTGTGTAAAGAATTGAGTGACAATTACACGTATCACCAACCCCAATACTAGTAGAAGAATTATCGATTGGTTAATTTAATTGATCACTTTAAATAACCCCTCAATTTTGTTAAACATTAAAAATAATAAAGATAATCAACAATAAAATAAAACTTGAAATAAAATTGGTTTAATAAATTAAAGCTTCATTGTTCAGGACTTTGAAATCATCCCTAATCAATAAGAAGTTTAGCTACTCATAGCTAAAAAGTAATAATAATAAAATAAATAAGAAAGAAATTGAAACTAAATATAAAAGCTCACAAGAAAAGCCAGGAGCAAAACTTTATTTCTCTCTCTGTTTTTGTCTCTAGCTACAAAAAGAATAATAAAAGAAGAAGTGCCTTTTCCATTGGGTTTTGACTTCTATTTATAGCATTAAAAAACCCTAGGAAATCCAAAATACTCGTGCAAGATAAAGATGCAAAAGTCGGTAGAGTTTATCCCAAAAGAGGTGTTCGTAATTGGGTGATGCGCGGTGTATTCCAGTAGCGTGCATATGGCTTATGAATCGCTCGATCCTCTAAGGAACCCTTATATCTTCATCTACACCATCTATCTATCCAGCTTCGATGATCCGCCGCACACACAATCATCACTAATCTCCAAAACGCGTAAAGCTTTCTGCAAAAGTACTGCAAACACGGTCCCATCACTCGTCTTCTTTCTTCGACACGTGCTCTGCCTCATTCCTTATTCTGACTGGTGCGACTTTTGGACTTTCATCTACACCGTCAATTCCCTACCACCGGTCAATCTCCGGCTGTCATTAGACATCGACTGCACCACTGCTTCTCCATTCCATCCACCTCAGCAGACTCTACCATTTATCCACCTTCACTAGGCCTGCACACGGTTCGGTTCGGTGCGGTTATTGGTAAAACCGTTGACCTAACCGTAATATGATCGGTTTTCACTTCAAAAACCGTCACCAAATTGTTCATAACTCGGTTCGGTTATAAACCGAACAGAGTCGACTTGGTTATTTTCTTGTTTTCTACGGTTTTTAACCGATTCAAATTCTGTTCTTCCTTGTTGATTAAAAAAAAATTAATCTCATTTACTTAACACCTGTATGTTACAAAATCCATTTTTGGGATTAGATCTTCATATATACATCTATTAGTTACAAATCCCTTTGAAGATTCATGTGAATTTATACAAATTCGTAGACCTTCAATTCAAAATTTCATTAGCAACATCTACAAATTTAAGCCCTAATAAATCTAACAAAAACAACTTGATAATATGTGTGAATACAAAATTAGAACATCCACAGCATCTTGTTGTTTCTCATCTTTGATTAAACCCCAACCCAATCCCTGCACAAAAAGCAGAAAACAACACAAAAATCATCAAAAAATTGATCAAAAAAAAAAAAACTAAAGATGAAAATAAGATTAATAATAAAACCCATTAGAAAACACAGTAAAATAATTGAAAAAAAAAATTAGGAATCCCAACCAACACAGAGAAATCTACTTAAAGAATTTCAATTCCATTTTAATTTCTATCTCCTCAAGAAAATAAAATAACCCTAAAATTTTGATATACCCATCAACCCCTATAAACACTAATTATTCTTCAATCCTTCACCAATCGAGAGGTGGTGGTGTTGATGTAGCAGGTGGTGGTGCTGGCGATGATGGTGTGGCAGGTGTCGGTGATGATGGTGTTGCAGGTACTGTTAGTGTAGTTTGAAATGGAGAAGAGAGAAAGAGAAGAAGATGTAATCAAAGAAGAAGAAAAGAGTGATTATGGTGGTCCTAATCTTCTTGGAGGGTGATGGTGATGAGTGGTTGTGCGGCTGTGAGTTAGAGGCAAGCAGAAGAGAAGAACAGAAGAAGAGATTAAGAGGAGAATGAAAAGTTTTAGGGTTCAACTAGGATTATATAGTATAGATGGAGGGTTTAGATTAGAGGAAATCAATGGTTACTATCAATCGGTTATTATGGTCGGTTCGATGCGGTTTTGTTCCAAAACCGTGGACAAAACCGTAGATCCTACGGTTATCACTTCTAAAACCGTAACCGACTTTTAGATGAACGGTTTCGGCGCGGTTTCGGTGCGGTTACGCGGTTTCGGTGCGGTTTTGCGGTTTCGGTGCGGTCTTGTGCAGCCCTAACCTCCACAATCCTCCTCCGTCACCAGCAACGACAAATCCCCTAGAGCTCAATACTGCCTTCATCAACATCGACATCAAAATCTATTCTTCTCTGCAAACAGCTCCATCAATCACCATTGCCATTAATGGCCGCAACCCATCTCCATTTAACTTCACCGATAATAGCAGCAGCCGTGCATGATCTTTCTCTCGGGTTTGTGTCATCCTTAGTTCTTCCACGAGCTTTTCATCTCAGCCCAAGTTTTACGACACTAAACTATAGCACCAATACATCATCATCTTAACCCAACGGACCACCAAACGTGCATGATCTTCAAGCCTCGAGTACCCACATCACCAACCTCATCCTTTAACGGTAGCCACCAATCACCGCACCTCTTTAAAACCATTGATTTGAAAATCATCAATCTCCAGGGTGATGCAAATGAATGTCACTTCTTCCAAAATTCATCACCGTCGTGAATAAAGAAGAAAATCATCTTGTTGTCTTAGTATTATTTCTATTGTAAAAGACCAACTTTGGCAACTTGGTCGGCATCCTAGGCTAATAGTTAAACCGCCAATGAGGTACCTTGGTGATCACTTGCAATTAAGTACAAATTCACTCTACCACAAGGAGTGATCGGCCTTATCAAGGGATGTTTCATGCTTGATTTCGCTGTTTGAAGAGTGATGCTTGCGCATCTTTAAAACCCGAAAATCATCCGCCTTTATGCGGCCTCCAAGCAATCACTCGAAGATGGTTGGGAATGCAGCCATTTTAAGACGCTTAATCTGTGACTTACTCCGTTAAGCTCTAAAAACAGCAATGCTTCATACATATTGATTGTATTCGATGCATAAAGTATACATGATATTTCATGAATATCGACTTCCTAAATAACTCAGTTATTTAATCTAACACCGTATGCTACTTCCTGTGGGTCCCACGATCCACTCATTCGAGACATCAAACATGTCACAAACTGGGGGATACTTACTGGGGTATTGGTCTGGAGGTTTATAGCGTGCAACGCGCCATCACAAGAACATGTCAGGAGGTATGGACGGTTAAGATGGTGAGGGAAGTGATCTAAGACGTGATCATGCAATCACCCACACGACCCCACTACTCCATCACTCAACTTCCTCCACTTCCTACGAGATGAGGGTTTGCGCTCAATGACTTGTATAAATAGGTCCTTTGCCTATTTCCAAACAACACATACGAACACAGAAAAAACTAAGTGTTGTCATCAGTATCCATAAATCACCATTCTGATACAAGTCATAAACAGCCAACACTTCACAATCTCAACACCTTCTTCGCTTCCCTCCCTAAGATCAACCCCATCTCCTTAACTTTGTGACCGAAGCAAGTATAAAACGGCCATTTCTTGGTTTAGGCCAGAATTGTACAGATTGATCTCTCGAATCAAAAGCACTCCTGTGCAGTGCATTTGTTTAGGGTTTAGATTCGTTTCTCATCCACACACACCCAAATTTACCAAAAACCGCAGAAAAAGTTTTCACCCATAAACAATTGGCGACCACAGTGGGAGGTTAATCTCTCGGTTGTAAAGTCAATTTCTTCAATACCCTATCCTATTTGGCTGGTTTCAAGATGGTTGGTCTTAGGACTTCCCCAACAAATTCAAATCCCGGTCGAAGTTCCTCCAATGAAGATATCCCATTTACCAATGGTATATCTGATGGCGTAACCGGAAGAATCCCAACGATGATCGAGTTAGCGCGGGTGTAGGAGATTCACACGAAGAACATGGACCTGATCAAAGAAAAAATAAACGACATACTTGATCTCCTCATCAAAATGACATCAGATATGAACGGTTCTCCTGTCACAGAGATTTCTGTACTGGGGAATGATCCTCGCGACGATCCTCCTCAAGTCAATAGTTTCACTATGAATCAGAGGTCGGTGGATCAGGAAGCGGCTTCTTTAGTGGAAAGTTTATGCGAACTCTTACACCTCTCAAAGAGTTAGCGGGTGGAGACGTTTGCTGCAATCAACCAGATAGCCCTGGACGTGCATTTAACTCCTTTGCGTCCAGAAGCCTCAAAAACATCAGAGATGTCTGTGAATAACGTTACGTTTACAGAAGAATACATGATGGCGGAAGAAGGTCATAATCGGGCCCTACACGTTACTGCACGCATCAAGGATTCAGAGTTCAAAAGGGCCCTCATCGACACGGGAGCATCTTCGAACGTGATTACTCTCAAGACACTCATGACGGCCAAGGTTCACCCAAGAAAGATCGTGCGACAACCTACCACGATGACGGACTTTGAAGGAAACCAAACCAACACGTACGGGTATGTCAATCTGAATTTATCTGTAGGGCCTGTCCTGTCAAAGGTGAAATTCGAAGTCATTAAAAAGGAGCCGGACTACCACATGATACTGGGGAGACTGTGTCTTCATGACAATAGGATTGTCTTTTCAACGTATCACCAGTATCTGAAGACCATGCTGAATAAAGAAATCGTTCGTATTCCTGCATCGTTGTCTCCTTACACACCGATATGTGGAGTGGAGTTGTTTGATCCAAGAGAAACTCCACGGGAAGAATCAGGCAAAGTTCATTGCATCCCACTCCCCACGTGGGCATCAATCCAGGGGGGACCGACTTGCATCATTGAGGGCTAAGCCCCACGATACGTCTTCGCTGACAGGGCATCCTTCTTCGTATGGTGAAGCCGCAACCCATGTTCACACTAAGAGAGAGAGAACTTTTGTGGCGAGCCGTGATCAGAAAGGGAAGACCGTGTACCGACTCCGTTGTTAGAAATTAGCAGGGGAGACTATTACCTAGTCTCTCCGCCCAATGGAATGCTACAACAATGAAGAGCCACAGGAAGAGGTGTTGGATGCTCCACGACAGCTGCAGGACGGCACCAACTCAACGGCTGATGAACTCGAAATTATTAATATCGGTAATGAAGAATCTCCCGGGCCTATCTCCATCAGCTTAAACTTGTCCATGGATGAACGCACGAAGCTCGTGCAACTTCTCAAAGAATACCAAGACATATTCGCTTGGACGTATGAAGAAATGCCCGGTTTAGATGAAAAATTGGTCACCCATCATCTACATGTCATACCTGGATCCAAGTCGATCAAACAGTCCCCGAGGCAATTCAGGCACGAGGTGGAAGAGCAAATCAAGACTGAGATACAGAAGTTGCTAGCTGCTGGATTCATTAAACCCATTCATCATCTGACCTGGTTGGCTAATGTGGTTCCAGTAAAAAGAAAAACGGATAGATCAGGTGCTGCGTGGATTTCAGAGACTTGAACAGATGCTGCCCCAAAGACGATTTTCCTCTACCTAACATCGACATGTTAGTAGATGCCACCAGCGGACACGACATGTTCTCCTTCATGGACGAATATATCGGGTACAATCAAATAAGGATGTACGAGCATGACGCAAGTAAGACAGCTTTTGGAACTCCTCTCGGAAATTTTTATTATACTGTAATGCCATTTGGTTTGAAGAATGTCGGTGCAACCAATCAACGCGCTATGACGGCAATTTTCCATGACATGATGCATAAGCAAGTTGAAGACTACGTGGATGATATAGTAGTCAAATCAAAAGCTCAGGAGGATCACACAGGAGTCCTACAGCAAGTGTTCGAAAGGTGTCGTGAGTACAAATTGAAGATGAATCCTTTGAAATGCGCTTTCAGCGTTTCTTGAGGCAAGTTTCTGGGATTCCAGGTAACTGCTGAGGGGATGAAGGTGGACCCATCCAAGACTCAAGCTATCCTCACGATGCCGCCACCACGGACTGTGAAGGAGCTCCAAAGCTTCATGGGCAAAGTAAACTACATTCGACATTTTATACCAGGTTTGTCCCAGATCGTTGGTCGGTTGTCAGCCGAGCAAAAATAATTTCACTTTCTCACTCTACTAAATATAAATGAAGTACGTGATAAGAAAGAGTTCGTTCCCACAGAGAGGCTTTTGTTGTTATAGAATTTCAGTTTCTTAGTAACCAAGGGGGGAATTTTTGTTTTATCTAAGCAATAAAATAATTTGAATAATCAATAAGGAGAAGATATTGGTCACGGGATAGTATCATTCACAAACATGTATTTTCATCAATGAATAGAATTGATATTTTAATCTCGTAAATATCACAAGTCCTAGGATATCTTGATCGCAAGTATATCCCGTTTATTCCCCGATTTTATCACAAACAACATTAAAAGATGCTATTGTGAAATCTACTTAAAAAGCAACCTAAAGTGTAAAAGAACAATTAAGTTTAACTCCCTAAGCGCACGAAGTTCTATGAAATAAGACTAATCAATGCAAACAAACGTGTAAAAGCACTAATTCGTTTTAACAAAGGTTATGATTCATATGTGATTAAAAAGATGCATCATTACAAGTAATAACCACAAGATGCTACTAGAAATCAGAGATAACAACTTTTACGTATTGAAAACCCTAATATAGCTATAGAGATGAAAACAAATCCAATTGATTCCGGACTCAACCGAACTAGCATTCAAATCATATGATAATAAAAACCATGAATCACAAACGATAGAATTGAGACAAAACTAATTCATTGAATTACATAGCATGTTTGAAGAAATCAACTTTATCCCATAACCAATAATTTTATTTAGATACTCATAGCTATGGAGTTCATCATAATCATAAATTAAAAATAAAGAAGATGAAAAATATACGAAAGAAAACCCTAGTCGCCGCTCTCCAAAACTCCCAGTAGAAAATACGTGATACCAAGTTATAGAAAACTCTCTCCTTTTGTAGCTTTTCATCTTTCCAAAACTAGGTCTTCAAAGCCCAAAGTCCAATAACAAGATGTCCACCAAGCCCATATGTGAGGAATACCCATGTGAAAGTATGTCCCAAAAATAGTCGCCGGAAAACTGGTATTATGGCCGGAAATTGGCAGGAGAAAAGTATCTCAGGTGACCGGAAAAGTCCACCCGGTCACCGGTCAACTATCAGTCAAATGGGTCAACTCAGTCAAAGCCGCTGAGTCAGGGTCTAGTCGGCCGAGTTAACTCAGTGTTTGAACTAGATTGAGTCATAACCATGTCAGACATGAGTCAGATAGTCAGGTGAACTGACTAGGCTAACTGGTCTGAGTAAGGTCAGGCCTGAGCAATTGCTCAGGCCACAGTCTTCTGCTACGCCGTCTTGGCCTGCTGCCAGCTTTTCTTGCACAGGCCTAAGCCATTTTACACCATCAATGTACATTACTTCCCTCGCAACTTGAAGTTCATCTACTACAGCGCAATACTCCTGAAATACAAATGTGAGCCAGCTCTTTGCATCTCCTGGACTGAAACCTTGTAACTTCAACATCAAATCTTCACCAGGCTTAGCCAAACTTGCATCACTAATCTGCACCTTCATCACAGCAACAACTACACTACCATCTCCCATTAACATAATACTACTGACTCCATCATTCAATTGCCATCAGTAGCAAACCAGTCCAATGAGCTCTCAACCCTTATCAGATTCTCAACCTCAGCTACATCATTTCCTACATTCTGCAGCTTCAATCTTCACTGCGAAACAACTCACTGCATCATTATCTCAAGCCATCACCAGTTACAGCTCTGCCACCACCTCTGCAACTTTCAGTTCATATCAAACCTTCTCAGCTCAATTTCATTCACCAATGCTTTCATCCCTGCTCAAACTACAACATCACACCAGTTCAAGCACCCAACACTGCTTTCAATCATTCCTAAGCATACATCTATCATCTCAGAGCACTTGCAATGGATCACCTCCTTTACAACATCAGACTCAAACCTTATAACTGCATCAGCTTAAGCTCTCCAGGCTAACTCCATGACTCCCTTGCAAACAACCACCATGATCAACATCTGTAACACCATATCTCCTTCACTTCATTGTGCTAATTCAGATTCAAATCAACCATGACTTGGGTTTCTTCTTCACTTCAACAGCTCAGCTGCATCTTACCTCAGTTCTGTACCCATTTGAACTACACCCATCTTCTTCTTGCTGTAGCACCAACACATTCAACCAACTCCCACAGCTTCAGACTCCATCTGTAGCTCAAACACAATAAACCTCACCTGCAATCTTGAACCGAGCACCATCATTTCTTAATCCAACAGTAACTTTGAATCTTTATTCGGTCATTCATCCGACACGACCTAAATCGAGTCATAGAAACCCATCTTCATCTTGAATTACCTAATTCCTCATTTGAATTCAAACCCTAACAGCCTTCACATCTTAGCTCAAGAATTGCATCATCCTCTTTATATCTGTAAAGTTCATTTGTAGCAAACCCTAACAGATCCAATTTAGCAACCAAATACCTTGAGACAACATCAGCAGCAACCCAATCTCTTTGATTTCATAATCAACAGTAGCAGACACATTCACCACAAACCCATTGTTCACAGAACTTGAATTTTAATTCCCATCTTACTGTAATTTTGAATTCCTATTCTTCAACAACAAACCCTAACTTCTTCTCGGATTTCTTGCTTCAATCGATGGCAACAACTATCATCTCACAATTTCTGCCATTAAAATCTCTCTTTTCTGTCGATTTCTCTTCCATTTAAACTGAGCATCAACAGATCCATCTTCTCCTCTCTCTGGTTCCTCAATTCTTCTCAGTTATCACTGTATGTGACATACTCAAAACCCATACCAATTTCGTCTCTGAATCTCACATGGTGCCGCCCTCACAGACATGGGCGATAAAGAAGAAGAGCTAATGATTTTCTTCTCTGAAATTTAGGTATTTTGTAGGAATTTGGATTTATCCACCCCAACTGGTAGGATAAGGGCCACATGTTCAGAAATGGCTTGTCGGTTTCCTGAAACCGACGACCTATTCGCTTCTTTCTCAACTGTCAGTTTCAAGCAACTGACACTTCATTCTTCCGCTCCTTTGCTGCGCAACCTTAGCTGGCTCCAAACACGACTCGCCTGTGCATTGACCTTTCTGCCATTTTCACTCCAAATGACTAATTTCTTCTTCTTTTGCTCCGAATGGCTCCAAAGTACCTATAACACTCAAAAGCAAACATAAGACACATAATTCACACGAAAACATAGCAAAGAAAGCATAAACTATAGATATAAATGAAGGTGCTTATAACACCTATCACTCGTTGCTTCATTCACTCCCTTGCTGAAGAAGGGAGCAAGTTTCATCTGGACCGCACTACAACAGGAAGCGTTTCAGAAGATTCAACGGATATTGTCGTCTCCAGCGGTCATGAAGTCCCCTGTCCAAGGAAGACCGATGTGCCTCTACACCGCCTTCAGTGACACCGCCGTAGGGGCTTTGCTCGCTCAGGAGGATGATGAGGGAGTCGAACATCCCATATACTATTTCAGTCGAGTATTAAGAGATACTGAACTCAGATATCCCAAAGCAGAGAAAGCATGCCTAGCCCTGATTCATTCCATTCAGAAGTTCAGACATTACATGTTGTCCAACAAGGTGTTGCTTATATCTAAATCTGATCCTGCGAAGTTTTTACTTTCAAAGCCGGTCTTGATGGGAAGGTCGGCCAAGTGGCTTCTCCAAATGTCAGAGATGGAAATAACGTGCACATCACCAAGGGCTATCAAAGGACAAGCCGATTTACTGGCAGCGTTCCCTGGAGAAGGCACTACTGCACTACACGAGGATCTTCCCGAAGAATTTCCAGAGATCTCCGTTGTCGAAGGAGAGGCATGGCTGCTGTATTTCGATGGCTCCGCCACTCCTAGAAATAACACTGGAGGAGAAGGCGTGGTCCTAGTGTCTCCAACTGGTGAAGTTTTCTCGCATTTCTTCAAATTGGACTTTCAGTGCACCAACAACTCAGCAGAATATGAAGCCTTTCTCATAGAACTATCAATAGATAAACAAGCAGGGGCCACTCGCCTGGAGATAAGAGGTGACTCTAAGTTGCTGGTTAATCAGATGAATGGAGTGTATGCGTTGAAGGAGGTAACGTTGGCCCCATATCGATCAGAGGCGCAAAGATTATTAAACTACTTTGCTGATGCAACCATAACCCATGTTGGTTGCAACAACAACATACATGCCATTTGTTTAGCCACGCTGGCATCCAAATTGCAGTTCGAAGGTTTAGAAGAAACCCTGATGGTAAAGAGGAGGACGGTGGAATCAACATGGCTTTCACAACACAAAAACACTGGGACCTGTGATTGGCGAACTCCTATCATTCAAGAGCTCAGCAGCTCGCTTTCTCAAGGAAAGGTCAGTCTCAAAACCCTGCAGAACTTCTTCATGCTTCATGGTATGCTATATCATCGAAACCCGGATGGTTCCCTATCAAGATGTCTCGGAGATGAAGAAGCGCAGCTACAACTTAACCGTATTCACGATGAAATTTGTGGGCAAACGTTGGTAGTAACGCTCTATCGACGTCTTCAATGCACGGGTCATTCTCGTCCCGAAATGGAAACCCAATCTCGGCTACTCCAAAAGTCTTGCCCTAACTGTCAAACACCGCTACATCAATTGGAGATTTTCAGCATAAGTCATGCTGGGGACTGGAGAGGACCGTATATTATCTATCTCCGCGACGGAGTAACTCTTGCTAATCAAAAGGATGATGTCAAGATGAAACAAAAGGCGAAGCGATTCGTATTTCACGAAGGGGTCCTGTATCGCAAAATCTTTGGAGGGGATCTGTTACGGTGTTTGGCCGAGGTAGAGATTCCAATCATGTTAAAGGAAATGCATGAAGAGGAACATCAAAGAGGAAACTATTTTTCCAGATACACGAGAGATATTATTGGCCGACCATGGAGGATGATGCAGCCGCATTTGTTCAAAGTTGCCACAAATGTCAAATTCATGGGAACCTTGTTCACGCACCTTCCACTCCTTTACACTCGATAAGCAGCCCATGGCCATTTTATAGCTGGGGACTCGACATTATTGGGAAGATCAATCCGCCGTCATCGAATCAACACGAGTATATTATAACCGCGACAGAATATTTCACCAAATGGGTTGAGGCTATTCCTCTATGAGGAACTACAGGAGCAACGATTGCGGCTTTCATTAAAGAGCACATCATTTGTCGTTTTGGTGTGCCTAAGCACATTATTACTGATAACGGTACCCCCTTCGCCAACAAACAGGTACGAGAGTTGCTTGAAGAATATGGGATTAATCAGGTCTTCTCCACCATTTACTATCCTCAAGGAAATGGATAGGCTGAAAGCACCAACAAAACATTAATTCAGATTCTCAGTCGAACAATACATGACAACCCCAAAGAATGGCACGAGCAGCTACCGATGGCGCTATGGGCGTATCGGACGACACCTAGAAGTTCCATTGGGGTTTGTCCATATTCACTTGTTTACGGTGCGGACGCAATCCTCCCAGCAGAATTCAAGATTCCGTCAGCCAGGATTGCCGCAGCAAGCGGGGTCCACTGGAACGAGGTTGAAGCATCTAGCTCAAGAATCGCTGAGTTAGACACTCTGGATTCCAGAAGAAGCAGGGAAGAGGAACGTGCTCGGGTGTACAGGAATAGGGTCTCCATGGTATATGACAAGACTGTGAAGCCACGTGTTTTTAAAGTAGGAGATTTAGTCTTGAAGACAACCAAGCACATTCAGCAAGACATGTCTGTACTAAAATTCTCTCTGAAATGGGAAGGTCCCTACGTGGTTACCAAGGCTTACAGTACCGGCTACTACAAAATCATTAAGGCGGATGGAGGCAAGATAGAGGCAGTCATTAACGGAAAATGGCTCAAGGCATACCATGCTTGATCATTGTCCCGCTACTGTCCCACGACATGACAATACAGGCATTTTCATTACGCATTTGAATTATCAATTTATTCAGAAAAAAAAACGTCAATGAAAAAACTCCATCCATCTACCAAAAACCAATGCAATTCATCTCTCAAGAATGTTCAAAAAGAAAATTGACAATAAGGATGCGTGGCTTATCTCTCCGTCCTATTCTTCAAGTTTTGAACTGCCTGCTCCACCTTCTCTGATTCCGCAGCCAAGGCCTTCTCCTCCTCCAAGATAGCTTTCGCAGCGGGAACTACATTCACGAGGATACCAGCTCAATTAACCTTGATGATATCAAGACGCTGCCGCAACCAGCCTACGTTGAACTCCATGGATTCGCAGGTAGATACCATGTTCTCCCACTTTTCAAGGTTTGATTCAGCAACGTTGCGGATAGAGATATGTTCCATCTCAGTAATCATGGGAAGAAGGCAGTTTACCGTGGTGACCAAAGCAGATGAACAGTGCCGAACTACATTCCTGGTTGCGATGTGGCCATACTTTCTCCATACCTTTGTGTACAAAGGCACAAACTCTTCCGTACTAAGAATCCACCGACAGCTCGGTAGCGGGAAGATAGGCATTTCATATGGATATCAAATAAAAGACCCGCATTTGGGTATTCATAAGATGAGATACCCAGATCAGCATCTTCAAGGTCCGTGGGGGTATGCATGTTTGAGTTTGAAGGAAGATGACTAGTTAAGTTGTCGTCGTCGATGACCGTCACGCATGTTCCAGTAGGGTATCTCTGCAAAAAAGGGGGGATTATTCGCCTGATCATGAAGAATAAGCAACTGTTCGGAAAAGAAAAGAAAAAAAAGAACGAACCGGTATGATCTTCTTAACTCGGAGGACACGAGCAGGGGATTCATCACGAGGCTCAGATGCAGGCCGTGCACATTTAGCAGAAGACCCTGGATGGTATGAAGAAGACGATCCACTGTTGTTTAACATGATGAAGAGATGAAGTTTCTGCAAGAAAATCCTATCGCAAAACGGTAAAAAGTATTTCAAAATCCCTACATAAACATATATGTTGAGGAAACCCTAAAGGAAGACTAAAGCGGCTGTGGCGAAGTCTACCCGATAGATGAGGATTCAACACCAACCAAGTCGTGCTTTCTTCCAAACCTTAATCAAGATCGGAAAGACCGTTGGGTATCTAAAAGGAATGGTTCGACCAGCTCCGGGACGCTTGAGGCATAGGACGGTATTCATCTATGCGGTAAATATGTATTTACTTTAGCTTGATTGTTATAGTATTTGAGATGTCACCATCTTATGCCTACCCCACAACAATGCAACCATTATGTGCAAGGCATGGGACTTAATGTTGATGGTGGATTTTAGTTCAGGGCTAAAATTGTAAAACCAAACTTGATGCGCTGACATCTTGCAAAGGATAGAGCCATTCGATGAGTGATGAGTACCTCCTCACTTTATTTATTCGAAGCAATTCAATAAATACACAAAATTCACCCAGAATGGTGCGTGCAACAGCCATCCTAAATATTTTGTGAATTTTACTAGCATTAGTAATTAATATTAATGCATGATTTGCCTAGTATTTTCCGTGCTGTGTTCTCAGCCGAACTCTCATTATTGACATGACATGACGACTGAGTGTTCACTCTCGGCAGAGTAGCACGAATCTCCATGCCAGTATTGAGACATGCACGAAATACCCGTACATGATACTCTCTGACAAAGAGAATTTTGAGTCGATGCACTCTCAGCTCGATCGAACACATTTAATTTCCTTAGGGAAAATCTAGACTGTCTGAATCATTCTCAGAAACGATCATGGCCACACAAGTTGGCCGCGCAATTTAACAAGCCTAGCCAAACCCTGGCAAGAGTAGGCGATCATCATGATGACCATCGGCGGGCCCGTTTATGCCTTAGCCGTTCGAACATCACACGAACCCCTCCAGTGCCGTCAAACGCCATCCTAAAGTAAGGTGGCTGCGCTGCTTGGAGAAGGCTCGAACGAGCAAGACTGGTTAAAGCGGTCTTAAAATCATCATGACCGTCCAACTTCACCGACATAGTTGGACGGATTAAATCATCCCATGAATGATCAGGAAAGCGCTAACGCACACGTTGGCGGGCCCAATTATCACCTACCCGATCGGCCTTCTCACAGCAATGCCCTAGAGCAATGAACGTTTGCTCGAAACACGGCTGGCGTGATGCTTTAAAGGGTCGCGGAAGCTCCACTAGTGTCTTAAATCGATCACAACCATCCAACTTAGCCGGCATAATTGGATGGCTTAGATCGCGCCTAGGACCATCAGACAAGTACACACATGTTCACCATCGACCCAATGTGGGACCCACGCGGTCGGTCTCCCCAAAGGAGGAGCATAGCCTGCCAAACCGTTTGGCCAAAGTTGCGCACGCATGACTGATCCAAAACCCTAATTAGGGTTTGCGGTATATGTCGCAGTTTGATCATGACCATCCATCTTCGCCAGCCTAAACGGAAGGTGTAGATATAAACTTAAGAGGTACCAAGAGTATCAACATGATCATCATGGGCCCACCTATGCGTGTGACCGATCGTCCTAGGCCAACCATGGCCGAGCACCTCGAAACGCGTGCCCAAAGGAGGCATGTCACGCGGTTCCCAAATCCTTTGCGGCAAAGGATTTCTATCGCAAATCGATCACGACCGCTCACCTTTGCCAGAAAAATTGAGTGGCCTAGATCGTACCTCCGCGAGACAGAATGGTATGGACATGTACACCGGCAAGCTGTCTACACGCATGCCCGGTCGGTCCCACCAAAAACATCGTTCATGCTTGATTTCGGTCAAGTTGAAGAGTGATGCTTGCACACCTCTTTAAAACCCTAAAAATCATCAACGGTCGCAAATATGTGCCGTATATCATCTTGCCCGTCCAACTTTGCCAACTTGGTCAGGCAGCCTAAGTTAAGAGTTAAACAGCCAATGAGGTACCTTGGTGATCACCGCCCGTCACTCTACCACAAGGAGTGATCGGCCAAGGGATGACCCGCCCATGCGGCCTCCAAGAAATCACTCGAAGATGGTTGGGCATGCATCCATTTTAAGACGCTTAATCCGCGACTTACTCCGTTAAGCTCTAAAAACAGCAATGCTTCATACATATTGATTGTATTCGATGCATAAAGTATACACGATATTTCATGAATATCGACTTCCTAAATAACTCAGTTATTTAATCTAGCACCGTATGCTACTTCATGTGGGTTCCACGATCCACTCATTCGAGATACCAAGCATGTCACAAACTAGGGGATACTTACTGGGGTATTGGTCTGGCGGTTTACAGCGTGCAACGCGCCATCACAAGAACGTCAGGAGGTATGGACGGTTAAGATGGTAAGGGAAGTGGGCTAAGACGTGATCATGCAATCACCCACACGACCCCACTACTCCATCACTCAACTTCCTACACTTCCTACGAGATGAGGGTTTGCGCTCAATGACTTGTATAAATAGGTCCTTTGCCTATTTTCAAACAACACAGACGAACACAGAAAAAACTAAGTGTTTTCATCAGTATCCAGAAATCACCATTCTGATACAAGTCATAAACAGCCAACACCTTCACAATTCAACACCTTCTTCGCTTCCCTCCCTAAGATCAACCCCATCTCCTTCACTTTGTGACCGAAGCAAGTCTGGAATGGCCATTTCTTGGTTTAGGCCAGAATTGTACAGATTGATCTCTCGAATCAAAATTACTCCCTTGTAGTGTATTTGTTTAGGGTTTAGATTCGTTTCTCATCCACACACACCTAAATTTACCAAAAACCGCAGAAACAGTTTTCACCCATAAACAGTTGGTTCAACAATAGTTAACCAAATGGTTAGCCATATGAGCACTTTCATATCTACCGTATTCTTCTTCACCATAACTAGTTCAAATGACTCAAATGAACTAGTTAGAGAGTTGTTCAATTGCAAGGAAATCTTATGTAACTACACAAGACATAATCGAAGCAAAAACGATTTCCATAGAGCTTGTCTGTCCCCCTATTTGAATGTAAATACAATAGTGATTCACTCGAATTGGTTCATGAACTTTATAGCCACAGTTTGCATTTTGCATTCCTTAGTTAATATAAATATAAGTTCACAAATAATCGTTTTTAGATATAAATGTTTATGGGTAAAAATCGTTTCCGCCGATTTTGGTAAATTCGATAGGTGAGTGAGAAACTAGTTTAAACCCTAAACAAATATGCTGCACGTGAGCACTTTAGAGAATCGAGAGATCAATATGTACAAGTCCGGCATAAACCAAGAAATGGCCGTTCCAGACTTGCTTCGGTCACAAAGTGGAGGAGAAGGGTTGATTTGGGGAGGGAAGCAAAGAAAGGTGTTGAGACCAGAATAATGCGGGAGGAGTAGTGTCTCGACTTGTATCAGAAAGTGAAAGCTTAGGAAGCTTGCAAGAGATGAAAGCTTTTTGGAGAGCTTACAAAGTTGCCTTTTCTGAGAGTGTTGTATTTTTCTCCTGACCGAGACTTGTTGTCTGGTGGAAATAGGTAAGACCTATTTATACAAGCCGAGATTGAAACGTACCCTGGCCTCATGAAGGAAGAGAGTAAAGGGTGAAATAATGGGAGGAGGTGGTAACCGCATGGTGTTAATGGGTGAAAACGTTTTCACCATTATTTCATCATTTATTTGACCACTTTATCCCTATTCACGTTTTCTTAATGTGAGCGTAGTGTCTGTTGCAAATTTGTGACCGCCAAACCAAGACCAGGAAGCATCCCCGGTTTGTGTTGATGTCTCGAGTGTTGGTTGCATCTTGAGTGCAAGTGGTGCTGCTAGGGGCGCATGTGGCATGTGCCAATGGCATGTGCGGAATGCCTTTGTTGCGAGTTGCACCTCGGGCGCAAGTGGCAATGCCAGAGCTGCTAGTGGCGTGTGTGGCATGTGCCAATGGCATGTGTGGAATGCCTTGGTGGTAGGTTGTACGTTGAGTGTAAGTGGAAATGCATAGAGTTGCTAGTGGCGTGTGTGGCATGTGCCAATGGCATGTGCGGAATGCCTTGGCGGTAGGTTGCATGGTTTGCAAGTTAGGCTACCAGCGTGGGTTTTGGCATGTGCCAATGGCGCGTACGGCCAAGTTGGCCTAGGTTGCACGGCTTGCAAGTTGGGCTACCAGCATGCGTGTTTTGCATGTGCCAATGGCATGCATGGCCAAGTTGAATCATGGCCCGTGTTTAGAAAAGCTACCAGCGAGCGTGTTGGCATGTGCCAATGGCATGCTCGGCCATTAGGGTTCCTTGGTAGAAAAAGCTACCAGCGAGCGTGTTGGCATGTGCCAATGGCATGCGTGGCCAATTTGGGTCGCCCTGGTAGGAAAAGCTACCGGCCGAGCGTGTTGGCATGTGCCAATGGCATGCGTGGCCAATTTGGGTCGCGCCTGGTAGGAAAAGCTACTAGCGAGCGTGTTGGCATGTGCCAATGGCATGCGTGGCCAATTTGGGTCGCGCCACAGTAGAAAAAGCTACCGCGAGCGTGTTGGCATGGGCCAATGGCATGCGTGGCCAATTTGGGTCGCGCCGGGTAGGAAAAGCTACCGGCGAGCGTGTTGGCATGTGCCAATGGCATGCGTGGCCAATTTGGGTCGCGCCCTGGTAGAAAAAGCTACCAGCGAGCGTGTTGGCAGTTGCCAATGGCATGCGTGGCCAATTTGGGTCGCGCCCTGGTAGAAAAAGCTATCGCGAGCGTGTTGGCATGTGCCAATGGCATGCGTGGCCAATTTGGCCTAGGTTGCATGATTTGCAAGCCTAGGCGTGGGCGCCATTTTGGCATGGCATGGTTAGGGCCAAGGTAAGGGTGCTTGGCTTGGCGTGACGTGACTAGCGTAGCTAGGGCCAAGGCAGAGTGCGTTTGGCATGGCGCGGCTAGCTCGGGCTAAATGTGGCTGACATGATTTGCCATTGGCACGGAGGTACGGCTAGCATGGTTGGCATGCTTTGGCGCGTTTGGTGTGGCTGGCATGATTTGCCATTGGCACAGAGGTGCGGCTAGCTTGGACTAGGTGTGGCTGGCATGATTTGCCATTGGCACGGAGGTGCGGCTAACATGGTTGGCATGCTTTGGCGCGTTTTGGTGTGGCTGGCATGATTTTCCATTGGCACAGAGGTGTGGATAGGGCCAAGGTAAGTGTGTTTGGCTTGGCGTGGTGTGATTAGCGTAGCTAGGGCCAAGGCAGGGTGCATTTGGCATGGCGCGGCTAGCTTGGGCTAGGTGTGGCTGACATGATTTGCCATTGGCACAGAGGTGCGGCTAGCATGGTTGGCACGCTTTGGCGCGTTTTGGTGTGGCTGGCATGATTTGCCATTGGCACAGAGGTGCGGCTAGCTTGGGCTAGGTGTGGCTGGCATGACTTAACATCGACACGAGGGGAATTAGGGTTTTGTTCGTCAGTAACCTAATTTGAAAAAATACCCCTATTAATTGCGATTACATGCATTAAATGTCCTAATAAATGTGTCACTGGTGACATTAGGTTATTTGGGGTTTTACGATTTTACCCTTTGTTTAAAAACCACCATCAGAAATAACCAACTTAAGTTCGCAGACTTAGTTCGCGGACTTAAGTTCCCGGAAGGAGTTCTCAAACTCCAGCAGATTTTCTCGGGTCGAGAACTTCCATGATTCGCATGGACCGGGTTCATGGTGAGTTCACGGATCTTGTTTAGGTTCTCTTGATCAACAAAGTTATGCAAACTTTGGTTCAAGGAAAAAGGACTTATACATATATGTGTTACCACACAATGCTTATATCCACCATTGGTTATATAATCTAAACTCTCAATTTCAATCATTGAAACATTCTTAGAGGATGTCATTATATAGTTGTTATTCACAAACTATTTTTCGTCAAAGTAAGCAATTTTCAAAGTGATTGAAACTTGTCATGACTTTCGTCACTAGGTAAAGATGAACTTGGCCAAAGCGAAAGCTTACCAACACATATTTCGAGAAATAGATAGGCGAGATAAACTCAAACTCGAAATAGCAAATGTGTATAATCAAAGTCTATATAGCAAAACGACTTTTGTCTCAAAATAGGAGATAGAGCAGATAGACTTTTGAGTGATAGATAAGTTCAAGTCTCCATATACCTTTTAGTCGATTAAGTTCCACCAGTTCCTTGAGTAGTTCTTCGTCTTGTATGATGATTGCCATGGAGTTCTTGAACTCAACTACACTTTCTATCCTAGTCCGAGACTTAGCTATAGTAGACTAGAAATCAAGAATTATAGTTTTGATCACTAACACTGACAAACATGCTTGAGATAGCAACGCATGTGAGTTCGACTGAGCAATGCTCTAATGGTCATAAATCCTTTGGAAACACGAATGGTATAGGGTTCAAAAGCAAGACTGCGAGCACAAACAATTCCTTTGTTCCAGCCAGTTCTGGAAAGATGGATGTAGAAGGTTGTGATAAAGAAGGCCAATCGGCAAATCATAAATTCCTCTCGAAATGTTTGTTTTGTTGAAATGCGAATCATGTGTTGAACATTCAAGAAGAACAACAAAAGAATTGCCAAGCTTCGAATGACATGCAAAGGATGAATCGGCTTTGGGTAACCAACGGGAACCTCCAAAGATAAGAACAAGTCTAAGAGAACCAGAAGTCATGCGAGGTAAGAAGTATGTTTATTCAACAAACCTTGGTAAGTCACCATGTGACACAAGAAGTGAGCATTCCGCTCACTTCATTGCTATCTAATTGTACTAATGTTTTGCATCCTCATTATTAACTTGAGAATATGAGGATTGCATCAAGGTTGCTCAAGTCTTGTATAATTGGTTATTTTTATCGTAGAATTTATATAAGGTTATGTAAGTTGGGCCCTATGTAAGTTAAGTTTTTCAAATGAATATTTTCTTATCAAAAATAGATAATGGATCGTGAACCGTGAAGACTTTTTCAAAATACCTCTTGAAAAAACTCTTTAGGGTTTGGTTTGTCCAGTGCTCTATTTATATTCATTTGTGATCAAAATGCCCTTCACTCTTTTCTTTAAAAGATACAGATTCATGGCTCCTGTAACTAGAGGTACCACAAAAAGGGATGCAATACAAGTAGTGAATGTGTATCTATGTGAAGAAATCCAATCTTCAAGAAAGAAAAAGGAGAGGTCTGCAAATGATGAAAAGGTTCTTCCTCTAAGGTTTTTTTTGTCTGTTTGTCATCATGATAATAACTTTAGGGCTATGGTGAAGGATTTCATCAGCAAAATAAATGATTTAAAATATCAAATAATTTTCTCTTTGGAAAAGATAGCTCACTACGAACAAATGTTATCTCTAACAAATAACACCTTGTGTGAACTGAAAAGAGAACTTAGTGAGTTAGCATATATTTCTGAAGATCTGGAAGAATTGAATGATCCCATAATCAATGGGTTTTTCAATAATGAGAAGGAATTGTCGGTAGATGCTCTGAGAAGGCTCTATAATGTATAGGAAACTTCTTATGAGAATTTATTCTTATGTTTAAGAAGGATAACTAGGGTTTGGAATAGAAAATATTGTGATTACACATAGCTATTTCCAACAATTTTCATCTTGCAATGTTTTTGGATTATTTATTTAAATTCTAAGTTATTTGGAAGATGATTTTGCAGTATTTATTGGTTTATATATTGAAAAAATATTTTATGGTATATATTGTGTTTACGTCCGTGAACTATGATTATCTCATATATGCTCAAAAGTTAAGTCTATTATGTCTTTATGCAAATATTGATAAAACAAAGAATGAACTTTTGAAAAATTTCGCAGTATTGATCTTTCCCTGATCCACTTCTATGTGAAAGTATTGTATGGCTCCGTAAGTCTTCTTATGTTGAGCGTTTCCGATTAAATTAATCAATAAGGTCTCTTGTGGTTAATTTATTCGAGTTTATTGGATACAAATCCATGTGGTTTGTTAACGTCTAAAGAAATCCTTATTTTCTCGTAAAAGTAAGGTCGCTCATGTTGTTCTCTTGGGAATGACATCAAACGGGGGAGAGTTTTTAATTGAACTTGTGCTTAATTGCCAAATCTTTGTGGGGAGTGCGGCTGTGGAATATTGTAGGACTTATCTTGTATCTTCATAAACTCCTTGATGAATACACTAAGTTTCGACTATGTGAAATCATCGAAACAAAGTTGATATGTTCTCTTTTAGTCATGAATTATCTCTTTGAGAATTTCATTATGATCCAAGAGTTTTCGTACCTTTGCCAATTTATATTGACAAAAAGGGGGATAATTCTTTGGTAGTTCACACTACATACATATGGTTTACGGATCATTATGTAAGGGAAAGTGGTTTTCATTGTGAGATGGAAGTATTGATTAAGGGGGAGTGATACATATCACCATAGTATTATGTCAAAATTGTGATGCAGTTGGACTTTGATTCTATATAATAATACTATGACATTGTATAACAATGATTGACAACACCTATTTTCTTATTGTTATGGTACAGATCTTCAACAACAATGATGTTGAGTTGAACACGTTCAGAATCGCTGAAGTACTTGGAGTAGCGAAGAATTCAAGGAATGTTGAAGAGCCAAGGAAATCAAGCATGATGGATGAGAAGCTACAAAGTTTATTTTGTAATCTACTAGGTCTCAACCCGTGCCATAACGGCACGGGTAAGGATATGTGTTTCAAATGTATCCATCGGTTCATATATGTCGTAATTGTCTGAGAAGAATCGAACCGATCGATCCAGGTCTAAATGTTTTGAGGAGTTGGTTAATAAACATGCCATTATCCTCGAATCTTTTAATATTGTGTATGTAAGTCATACAACCCTTTGGGACAAACATAGTTAATCGTTAGAGCAAATCCTATGGGCAAAAGTAGAACATTACTTCGTTCACTACTTCAAAAAAATATCATCAAAGGTCTTTCACCAAACTTGTAACAAAACTAAAAACACCTAAAATTACTTTAAAATCAATTAGATTAATCTTGCAAAAATCATTAGCATTAGAATTTAATTTTTCTCTTTGATATAAATTGGTGGGTTCCCAATTTACATAGATTTGTGTTTATTCATTTTCCTAAAATTTATAATAATATTTAATTCTTGATCCATTTCTTTCCTTGTCTCTTTACCTATTATCATGAACTATTTCTCAAGCATGCATAATTACACGAAGTTGGGGAGAAATGACAAAAACGGAAATTATGAAGAAAAAAAAAGGGGGAATAAAGAGAGATGTGAGAAACTGAATCGATTACAATTAATTCATGCGTAGCCTTGCATAATCCCATAAAGTAGGGGAAAAATAATGACGAGTAAATAAACCATGACAAAAAAGGGGAATAAAGAGAGATGTGGGAAAAAGAACCGATTACAATTAATTCGCGTGTAGCCTTGTGTTTGGTCAATTTTTTTATAGGTTTAATTTTCTTCCCGCCCTACCCAAAGAAATCTTAAAATCACAACATCTTCTTTTTTGAAAAAATCTGGCCTTTAAAAAATGTTATAATTTTAAAAATAATAAAAATGTAATTTGAAAACTAAAATCAAATTAAAACAAAACAAAGAAAAATTAACCAAGGGCGACTAAATAATTTACCTATCTTTGGACACCTTTTCTCACCTTACTACCACTACTTCTTCCACCACCACATTATCGTCACCACTCCACCAAGTCTCACCAATACCCACCACCATTATCCCCATCGCGATCCACCACCACCACCCACCATCACAACCACCATTAGTGCTTAATTTACATATCTTAGGACCCCTTTTCTCACCCTACTACCACTACTTCTTCCACCACCACATTATCGTCACCACTCCACCGGTCTTACCAATACCCACCACCATTATCCCCACCTTTGCTCACCACTCGCCCACCATGTGACCATTATTAATTGTTATCGATATGGTTAATATCAAATAAATTTATTATGTATCAACAAAAATATATATTTATTTGATTAATTAAAGAAACATTTATTATGAAATATCAATTGAATATTTATTATTAAATTTTAATTAAACGTGATTATTTATAGCGGTAGATTTATGTTCTGCAAGTATAAATTTGATAGTTCTTTATCTAGCCTAACTTGTCCAAACTTTATTTTGTATTTTAATACTAAAAACTGTGATTTATTCGATCAGTTACTATAAATAGTTGGGATCCCATTTGGGTGATCCAGGGGTCATGATCATATTGTCTTATATGATTTAGTATCCTCCTCAAAATATTTGTGTTTTGTCCTTACCAGTTGTGCTAAAAACAGCCAACTACATCTATCACAATAAAATGTTTCCCATTTTGTAAAGACACAAAACTATTATTGTCCACTACTATTCACTAACATCCACCACCGTACGTAAAAACCAGCCACGCCCATTATTTTTTCCACCACTAGTAATGTTACCACCTCCACCACTCACAAATACCCGCCATTGTTTCCACCACCCACTGCTTCCTTCACTACCACCATTAAAAATTATTAATATAATTTTTAACCGGGTCATCAGTAGTCTGATGGTAAAGTCATTGGGTGATGATGCCAGTTACCTGAGTTCGAAACTCGCCGACACCAAATTCTTTACCGATCAATATATATATATATAGTTTTTAATAAACTTATATTTATTGATAAAAATATGTATTTATTAGATTCATTAAATGAACATTTATCATGAAAAATTAATTAATCATTCATCATGAAAAATTAATAGGACAGTAATTAATAAAGTATTTATAATGGTTAGTTGAAAAAATCACGGACGTAGATTTATCCCTCCTAGACAAATCTCGTCCGCTCTTTATCTAGCCTAACTTAGCCAAGCTTTGTTTTGTATTCAAGATATGTACTGATAGTTTTGTCACTAAAATTGATAAAGGGGGAGATTATTAGAGCACTGCTCGATCGAACTCGCAAGCGTTGCTATCTCAAGCTTATTTGTCAAGTTTAGTTGATCAAAACTATATACTTTATTTCTAGTCTACTTATAGCTATGTCTCAAATTAGGATAAAATGTGTAGTTGAGCTTTAGACTTCACGGCGTTCATCAAATTAAGACGAAGATTTTTTTTGGGGGAGCTTGGATGAATTTCATCAACAAAAGGTATGTGGAGACTAAAATTTATCTATCACTCGTAAGTCTATTATATTATATCTTCCAATGAGACTAAGTCGTATAGCTATATAGACTTTTATATTATAAACATTTGATATTTCGAAATTTGAGTTTATCTCGCTTATCTATTTTCGAAATATATGTTGGAAGATTTTTGCTTTAGCTATGTTCATCATATTCTTGACCGAGTTTACTTGAAACAATTTATTTGTTGAAAACTAAATATTAAGTCAAAAGATGATCATGTGAAAATTACCTTGAACATCTTACATGATTTTTGTGAGACAGTCATTTGATGTCAGCTTGGGAAGTTTCGTATAGATCATTCGATCACTTGAAAATTACTTGAAGATATTGGTATGTGTAAGATTACTATTGTCTTCTTCCAAGGATGTTTCAATGATTGAAATGAGAGTTTAAAACAATTACTTATGTCTGGATGCAACATGGTATACATACCTAGTATGCGAACTGTTTTGTAATGATTCAGGTCTGGGAACCTTGTTTGCGTACCTTGTATGCAAACGGTTTTACTCGAAGTTAGTCGGAACGGATGTTTGCGAACCGGGTTTGCGACGGCATGGCCAGTCAAGGTCCGAGTCTGCTCTTGTTCACGTACCTAGTTTGCGAACACAGTGGTTAAGTTCTAAAACCGGGTATGTATGATTCTCATACTCATGAACTAAAATATTTATGAATTAAGGAATGCAATCTTTGCAAACTGTGGCTTAATGTTCATGAATTGATTCTTGTTTAAGCACTTTGTACGATTACGAATCAATCCGATTTTGTTTCAATTTGTTCATATATATTTCTATGAGATAGTGAACTATTGAACAACTCTATTTGAAACACAATTAGATTCATTTGATTATCTTTCGTTTATTGATTGATCATCATATTTGATCTAGAAGTGTTAGATGAATATAGTTAAGACAAAAGTGTTCCTATGGCTAACTTTGGTTAATTGTTATTGATCCAACTCAATATACACGTTTAGGTGCGGTTATCCATATCTAAATGAAGGTATATTTCATTTGTGTGTAACAAGCTAAGTCCATCTAACGGTGGAGATTAATTGCTTAATTTCTAGCAGACTTAGCTTGAATCTTAAATCGGGATTCATCTAAGGTGAATATTGAATGCTTTGTTACTAAGCTATCTTAGCTTTGGTTTGTAAGTGTATTTTTGATTTGAAGGGCTATATAAGGAGAACTCTAGCAAATGGAAAACCTAATCTAAGCACTTTCCTATGTCCTAGTTGCAAATTAGAGTCGATTCTCATTTAACCTAGGTTTTTCAAAACAAGTATTAGGTTAACGACTTCAAGATTTCATTTTGGGATTCGTGAGCGAGATCCAACTATTTTCTCCGTAGTTGCGTATTAAGATCTTACTTGTTCTATCGTATTTAGTTTTATCTTCTCTAAGATTCACTCGAGATTTGTCTCCGATAGGTAAGATATAAAAATTAATCTGTGATTCTTTGTCTCGGACTCTTGTGATTCCGCAATAACTTTTTTCGTTAATCGGTTAGGTTATTGTGAGGTGATTGATATTTCTAGGTTTGCTCTTCGGGAGTATAAGTCCAGTATTATCAATTGGTTTATTCACCATTATTTCTATCAAAAGACGTAACAAAAAAGCGAATAAAGAATAGACATATACATGGAGACAAATTTGTTTATATGTCTCCACTTTGGGCAGAGCAACTCTTAGTTATGGGTGAGATCGGCTAAAGGGAATCAAGTGCAGAATCCGGCGTGGTTCTAGATCGTAAGGAACGCGACTGTACCTTAATCGGTGTGAGACTTGGTTAGGGCTCAACTACATTCCGACTGGGTTAACTTGTAGTAGGCTAGTGTTTGTAAGCGGCTTAATACGATTTCGTGTTCAAAATGGACAAGGTCCATGGTTTTTCTGCATTTGCGGTTTCCTCATTAACAAAATTTCTGGTATAAATGTGTTATTTCTTTTCCGCATTATATTTGTTTATATAATTTAAATATCACAGGTTGTGCGTAGATTAATCAGTTGATAAATCCGACCTTGTTTGTTGGATATAACAGTTGGCACTTGGGCATTAGTCTTTGGTACCGTCAAGTTATTTCTCATATCAATCGGACTCACGGATTTATATCATTTTGATTTCTTTGATTGCATTGAGAAATAGATATAAAGCTCTTTGATATATTTCTTGATTGATCTCACTATTAAGTTGGCGCTCTTGGCATTATATTGGAGTTTAGTCCATGCAGTTGTCAGAACAATTATTGGGTGTGGTTGTTATACCTCATTTTTCCACTATTAATCGGGTTCGTGAAATCATCGTGATAGTGACAATTTAATGTAAAGTGTCGATACGACAATACCTAATATAGGTGACATTGGTATGATATAATTAAGTATAGGGTGTAAAAAGAGTGTAAATATGTTAAATAAAAGCAGTCAATATGAGAGAGTGAGTTTCTATCACCCCGGAATATATATACCAATAAAACGTCACCAAGTGGACAATCAAAGCTTCCACTTCACAAAAGGCTAATTTGCCAATAGGGAAGCGATAATTCCATTACCAATCAATGTGGGAGCTTACGTTGTCTTGGCATTAAAATCTTTAGATTCGCCGGAAGTAACCTTTCTCTAGTCACTAGTGGGCATCAACTATGGGTTTTGAAAAGTAATTCTCGAGTCTCATTTGTAAATCAATTATCAAGTCGATAAACGAGTCTAAACTTAGATTTCATTGGTATAACCATTCTTATGTTATAAACATCAAAATAAAAATTTCTCGGTTCATGCGATCGTAAATACACTAGGAAGCAATGTTGCTTATTCTCTTGCCAAAAATCTAAAGAAGATAACAATCTTTGTAAATTTTAAAATGACGTTACACAATTTTATGAGTTCTTTGGTAAAAATCATCATATTTTATCGGTTTTAATTAATAAAATTTTCTTTTTGCATCAGATTTTTTTTAAGTAGACATATAGGTATAACCAAGAGGTATGAGAAAATAGAACGAGATATTATTGACTAAAGAGTTCTAGTATCACATAGTTTCACTCCTTTTTATTCATGTATAAAGGGAGATCCTTAACGAACTAATTAGATCGGACACACACGGGCACAAATTTCGACAACACTCCCCCTTGGTGGTCTAACAGTAGATGAAACATGAGAGATCATCTGCCATATGTCTGCTACATCCATTATCCAGAAACCATTGGAATGGAGAGGTGGATTTAAATGCAAAGTACCCATGCAATTTTAAATAATTTTCTTTGATGTGATGGTGGTGAAGCTAGACCGGATGATATTCTCACGATAGTGGTGCAAGTAGCTATGCAATTTTCGTGATGGTGGTGAAGCTAGGACTGAGTGATATTTTGATTCTTTCTCCTTTCGATGTGATTTGGTATTTCATCTTTCACTGGCAACGATCTACAACACTTTTCCCCAGGGTGGTCATTTGTGTCGTCTTGTGGAGCGTAAAGCAAAACAATTACCTTAATACTTGTTCAACTCATGGTTACAGTTTTGGCACATTGGTTTTCATTTAATTCCAGCGAACTTGGTGAGGAGACCATGGTATTCTTGAAGCAGTTAAAGAACTTTCTTCTTAGGCATGATGTGCGAATTCTAAAGTAGACAATTTTTCTTTTTCATAGATTAGGAGTAGCTATTCAGAAGGGGGTTGGGCACAACTTGTTGCTAGGTTTTGTAATATAGTTTTAACATTTGCGATCTCTTAAAATCAGAATAGAAAATAATAATCATAGGAAAAACTGGAACCATTTGTTAATCAATATATGTTATGAATATAGTTTATTTAATGCAAGCAAAATAATAATGATAATAAAAATAAATATTCACATTACTTATATAATTAGATTCTGATAGTAAATCAGAGTTATCATTGCTCAACTTATTTCCTAGATTATTAGTCATATTTTAATTTGCTTACAAAGCGGTTGAGCTAGTTCAAATGATTTTTGTTACAAGATTTTCTAATTGAAAACTTTACATGATTGTTGAAAATGACCATATTGATTGTAGAAATTACGTGGATTCAAAATCATTCCATTTGTGTGGAAATCTCTTTTTTGAAATTGATTTTCATGTTCTGCGCATCGTCTATCATATGGTTTCCCCATAATCCAAGTATCAAGCTATAAATCAAAATCAAATCCTTAATTGAGAAATATTTTGTTAGAGCATAGCTAAGTTGAACCCACCAAAGCGTTGGTATGTCAAGTTTGGTTGTCATATTTTAGTGAGCCAAAACTCATTTTAAGAGTCGCTTGATTATGTACTAGAGTCAACTTCATATAGGTTAGCAGAAAGTATTAGGATATGAGACATTACAAGGTATTATTGAAGACTTTAAGAAGTGAAGAAGTAGAGGAGCTATACCCACTAACATCATACTTCCACTTGAGGTTAGTGATATTTGACTTGAAATCGTTTCATTCCCTAACGTATCTTTCAATTCGTGCATATTGAAAACAAAAGCTCAAGCATGAATGATTATACTCTAGTTAGACATATTATTAAGGAATACAATACAAGGTTTATTGCTTAACCATTAAACTTTGTATATAAGACATCGACATAATCGTTTGAATGCTATTGTGATTATGTATGGGTATAAGGTGAAGATTTCATCCTAGGAAATAATGTTTTTCATTTGTTTAAGGAAGTAAATTCATGAACTTGTTTTGTGAATCGAAAGAGAAATCGCCAAGCATTATTGGTATTGTTATTCATTGCATATCTTTTGAACTACCAATATGTGTGATTAGTATAACCGCTCATGACTTGTTTATGTTCTTGGTAAAACTATTCACAAAGGCCTCACTTTTGTATTGGTAAGACTTTTATTAGTGAAACCGATCTTAAGTAATCACCCGAGATGGTATGATCGATTTGGTGTTATTAGTATGACGTGACTGGGTAAAGGGGAACCGATCTTAGTAAGAGGTGCAGCCTATCACAAAGTGGGAATCGATCCTTGTATGAGGTGCAACAAGTTTTTAGAAGAAAGGGTAACCGATCCTATGGACATGTGCAACACGTTTTTAGGCAAAGGGAACCGATCCTATGGACATGTGCAGCAAGTACAAGTTAGATACCATATATATGTGGGAACCGATCCTAGTACCTAGTCAACCGAATTTTGGTAACTATCGTGACTATGCAAAGTACTCACATGGAGGTAGAACCGAAACTTGTTTTGGTAGAACCGTGAAACCCATGTTTGGTGATTGAGTGTTCTTGAACAATCACGTAGTTCTTGAAAGTCGATGAACCAATTCTAAACTTGTTTAAAAAGTGTGGCAAATCGGTTTCAAGATTGTAAGTATGAAAGAGGACTTATAAAGTAAGGATGCCGACATACTTTGAACACGTCGATGCGCTAATCTTTAATTGTTCAAAGTTATTCCTTAATATCTAAAGGAAGAAAATCCCGGATCGAATAAAATAGATTAAAATCTTTTATTTAAGGTTTTTAATTTTATTTTTGGAAAATGAAAATTAGTAATGTGCATTTACTAGTTGGAGATTTTCTAAGAGATTTTGATCAATATTTGGACAAAGCATTTCGGGAATTATGGAAAACCGAATTTGGAATATATTGCATATCTTGAGAATATTTTCGGTTTTGGAAATTCCTTGGTGTCCAAACTTCCTTGGTCTATAAATATGAAAGTTTGCATTTGAGCAAACTAATCCTAGAACTGACAAAACTATCTTAGTTGTCTTGAAATCTAGTGAAGCCGCCTATCAGGAGAGGAGAAGTAACCTAATTAGGCGCGAAATCTCTTACGTAGCTCAGGTTTAAGGACTTCTTTGGGATTGAGAAGCTCTATTAGTACAGATTGGTGGGAAATTAGATAATTACGGTTTATCTTTTGTTTCGATTGATTTGATTGACTAATGGTGGTTGAACTTTGATTGCACCTAATTTGTTTATGCTTGAGAATATTCTCTTGATATAAGATTCACTCAAACTAGATCGAAGTTTGGAGAGGATCTTTAGACTTTTTGTAGATCTTAAGGCGTCTTGTGATAATCCATTGTTAACGAGACTCAGATTATATGCGTGATTGATCACAAGAGATTCAAGTTGATTGTATGCGAGTGTTTATTGAAGATCTAAGAAGATTTGAAGACAAAAAAGACTTTGAAGATTTCGATTTGGGTTCATAATCTTTGGTGTGCCAATCGTGTTTTGGTAAAAGAGGATCCAACTATAATGGGTTTATCCTTGTGGTAAATTAGATTGATTAGTTGTGTAGATCAGCATCAATACAATTCTTTGTGATTAAAAGTATTGATTGCAAAATCTTAACAATTACTTTGGTAGTTGATAATAAGATAGATCTAAGAACACGACAAAGGAGTTTATTGAGATAAATAGAAGAGCATTTTGTCGAACTCACATCACTTGGTTGAAAGAGTTGATTCCAAACAGATTTGTTTTCCTTTCTTTTTTAGAATACGAACCAAAGGGGTGTTCCAAGTACGTGACTTATTCATTAGTTGGAGCGTAGGAATACGAGCCAGAACTAGGTGAACTATAGGTTTAGTTGCTTGGTCTCAACTATACGAAGTTGGTTTGATTTTGTATAGCGGCTTAATCACGAGTATTCAATTCGGACAAGGTCAGGGGTTTCTGCGTTTGCGGTTTCCTAGATTAACAAAATCTTCTTGTGTCATTTTACTTTTATTTTACTTAATTATAATTGTTGTTATTATAATTTAAAGTAAATTACACAAGCGTTAATTCCTATTTACTTGATAAGTAATCCTATTGTGTTTGGTTTAAGTCCGAACCTTTTTATCAAGTAAACATACTTCGTTGTTGTATTGTCTCGATCTCGTATCCATAGGCGATCACGAAGTGTGAACCCGATTTGTTGTATTGTCTCGACTATGTCCATGAGACAATCACTTTGGAGAAATGACTTATAGGTAGGGCTGTTCATGGTCGGTTTCTAAATCAAAAATCGAAACCAATACTATCGGTTTTCTAAAATCTAAACCAAACCAATCCATTAACCATTGGATTTGGTTTCTAAAATGGTTTAGTGATTTGGTTGTTCCATTGGGTTAATGGAAAAGCGACTATATGTCGGTTTTAAGCCCGACATTTAAATCTTTTAAAAAAAAATACAGGTTGAATTTTTTTTAACCTACTATGAGAATGTAATTAACACGCAAGCGTAGTTCATAACTCAAGTTTAAAAGCATAGTTCAAAACATAAACATAACATATTCAAAATACATAAACTCCAAGTTATGCATGCTCCAAATTCCATATTCAAAGTGTGAGATGGGCGGGGTAGATTAAATCTATCGACTTTAATCAATCATGACCTATGTATTAGTTTTTCCATTGGTTTTGGTTGGTTTAGGTAAAACCAAAACCGAACAAGATAATGTCGGTTTTCAATTTTCTTACCACAACCAATCCATTAGTAAATGGTGTGGTTCAGTTTTCTTCCCCTTATCGGTTTGGTTGGTCGGTTTAGCCAGGCAAGAAACCATGTTCAAGCCCTACTTATAGGTGGAAAAGTTTTAGATTGGGGTATATTTAGGTACCCCTCGTCTTTTCATCTTTAAGATTTGAGTTTCTTTTAACAAGTTTCGAGTTCATCCAAGATATTGGTAATTTCTCTAACCAAATACTTGTTTAGTTCCACTTGTTTTTCTAACCTTTGCTTGAAGCACTTATTCCCTTTTAATGCATCATGTAGCAGATGCATATCAAAATTATCAAACCATAGTGAAGATTATCAATCCTTTTTTATCATCCTATATTTAGATGACAAAGAGTATCAGAAGTTTTGTACGAAACTTGACATAGATTCATTAAACATAGGGTTTTATGGATTGAAACAAAATTTTCACTCGTATCATTCGAGGATTTTCATAAAGTCTTTTAATTTGTCTCGTGTGAAACACGATCGATACCAATTGAAAGACAGATACTTGAGTACACCATAAATATTTTTAATCTAATAGCTCGAGTAGGAATAATATTTTACATTTAAATAACTTTAATTCATAAATAGTAAATGCACACAAACATAAAAGTTTTGTTAACGAGGAAGCGCAGCGATGTACAAATTTACTACGCAACTCAGAATAGTTGATACCAAGTAAACTAATCATAATTGCAGGTTCCTCGGTATTCATATGCCTACAACCAATCAGTCTACACATGTCAAGATAAAATCCACTATCTTAAGTCACTTCACCACTCTGAATACTTGAACAACTCAACTCCTTTGGATGCGTAATACGGAACAATAAAGGACTAACCTGTTTCAATAACCTCTCTATCAATCTCAAGAATTTAAATCAAAGATAAAGTTGAGTACATATGATCTTCCTTTTAATAAATATAAGCTCTTTTTTTTGATCATATCCCAACTAAGACAAAGATTACGAATAACCAATCTTATTTTTATAAACTATCAAAGTAATAATTGACCAATGAATAGATTGCCGATCTATACAACAAGGCTGATGTCTGTCGAAATAAATTGCGTACATATCCTAGTCGATCAAGTATGCAAGAAGTGCCATAAAGATCATAATACCAAAGAAAATCTTTTAGTCTTTAATCTTAAATCTTCAAAGTGCACAGAAAAAGAAACTTGATTCCACTAATGATCGATCACACAAAAGCGGAGTGCATTAACGGTGGATGATCACTAGTCATATATTCGAGATCTCAAATCAAACGGATCTAAAATAGTCAACCCTTGAACTAGTTGAGTGACCTTATATCGGAATAGAAGGATCACAGAACAAACAAACTATATCTATCAAGGTTCAACTCTTACCGTTAGTCAATCACATCAATAATTGAAAACTAAATTAACAATACTATTTAGTTTCCATCATCATCGATACTAAAAGCTTCTAGATCCCAAGAGAAGACTTTAAAGGTGGGCCACATAAGAGATTTCATGCAATTACGGTACTCTCATCTCTCATTGAATATGTAAAACACCAGGTGGGCTTTCCACAACAAATGACTAGGCGGTGTGTCAGGATGAGTTTATAAGAATGCAAGATCCACTATTTATAGTGTAAAACACTAAGGCTTGTTTATAGAAAAACTCCAAAGGACTAGTCATTTTGAATACTCTCGAAATTAAAAGCTCAGCTCTGCAAAGACTACGACAATTTCGTATAGTTGAGACCAAGTAAACTAAATCCAAGTTACTCGGTTCTTCAGGTAATCCTATAAGCAATTTGGTCTATATGCGTGAATCATAAGATAGAGTCCCTTTGTCTTAAGTTGCTTTACTGTTGTGAAGATTTCAAAACTCAAATCCTTTGGATGTAATGTCAAAAGCAGTAAAGGACTAACCTGTTTTTGATGTAACCTTTTTATCAATATCTTAGATCAACAAGTTTATCAAAGATATAGTTGAGTACAAGTTCTTCCATTTAATCATTATAAAATTCTTAACAATAGGTTAGATCAACTAAGATCAAGATTCTAAAAATAATCAATCTTAGTTCACAAACTATCAAAGTAGACTTTGAAAAAAAACACAAAGATAGATTGTCGATCTATACAACAAGCTTAAAAAAGTATATACAAAATAAACAAGCTTGGCGTCAAGATCAGTCAAATGTGCATGAAGTTATCACAAAGATCATAATACTAAAAAATAAATCTTTAGTCTCCAAGTACCTGCACAAACAACTTGATCCCTTAGTCTTCTAATTTTAATTATTACTGTATTAAAGGATTTAATTAAATCTTGTATTAAAGGAAAGGTAGCAAGATAACTTTACATATAGACACCTTTAACACACTTATCTTGGTTGGGTATAAATTTTCATATCCACTGAATAATCTTGGAATACCCAACTTGGAGAGTTCTTAAGCCCGTTCGCAAAAACGAACAAAAAGAAACTTGAAAAGTTCATACTTCATTATAAAAAAAACGACTTGGAAAATAATTTGAGTCCTGCTGTCACGCGGGCGTTCGCGTTACAGCATAAATGAACCCGCAGGTTTAAACCGTCGGATGTTCATTTTAATATTTAGATCAGATTTTATTGACTTTTTAATATTCCTTTCAGGGTTTATTCATTGAGCACCCATATATTTTCTCCTTATTTTCAGCTGGCCCTCTCTTTCAAACAATTCATTTCAAAGTTGAGACATTTGCAAATTCCGTGCTTTCATCTTTCCCATCGTTTTCAAACTTTAGTATCGAAGTACTACACTTTTTAAGATCTATAAAAAATTGATAATGACCCATGATTTCAAAAACGGTTAATCTTAGATGGATAATTTACCAATGGATGATTATATCATTTTGCATGTCAATTCTTGAAACTATAGGTATAAGAACACAATTTCCATGGAAGTGGAGCTTTATTATTCGATCAAAATTTCAGTTTTAATAAGATTCTCGAAACAATGAGATCTAAAATTTGGTTTATGTAGTACCACAGATTTTACGGGTTGTAGATGAAAACCCAAGCAGGAAAAATAAAATAA
>JAJJWW010010504.1:0-25741 GCA_023531295.1 Papaver armeniacum
TGAATTTGAAGCATCAGTTGGACGTGAAATAACGTGATTCAATGGCTGATTTTTGATGGGCTGACTTATCAAGAGCAGACAGGCTTATTATGTGAGTTTAAATCGATTGAAATGGGCTGGATATGCAGTTCTCGATAACTCAGGGATGCGTGAGAAACAAAACAGAGGACGAGTTATTCTCGACAAGTTTTCTGTTTATTTTTGGAAGTTAGGCGCTGTGAAGGAAGGATATACTAACTGGGATTCGTATCTTCCAGTTTTTGGAAGTCTTACAACTCACAAGCCGCGTAAACAAGATTGGCAGGAAAGAAATCCCGTAACTTTCGGTTGAAGAAAAAAGAGATAAACAAGGGATTCGATCGAGTTTTTGGGGACCGTTGGATATATATAGGATCTTTGAGAGGTCAAGGACGGGTCACGGATACTTTGGGGAAGTTTATAACAATACTGAGCCGAGAAATCAAAGTTTCGTAAAAATAGGGTTTTTCTTCTTGCTCTTTTGAAGAACACCAAGAACAAAAGGCCATCTAGGACAGATCGTTTAAGGCGTCTTAAATTCAACGACAAATCAACGAGGTGCTTACAACGGTTTCATGTGATTTCTTTGTAACACTGCTTTGTAACGCCGATACACCGTTACAAATCGGTTGTGTTATTATTTTTCATCCTTTTAATCAACTTTTGGGCTATAAACATGTATTTTGAGCAAGTGATTAATATGAGGAGCTAAACCCCTTTGTTGAGGCGACGGAGGAAGCTATTTTCCAACAAATATGTGGTAATATTTATTTAATTAATTTCTGCAATTCTTTTTATGATTATTTGCATTGAATCGAAATTGAAAAAAAAGATTTTTGCTAACTCTTTGTGTTTTCACTTGATGGTGCATGCTTAGCTTAGGGCTCTTGATGTTCCATGCTTGAGATTAACAACCAGTATTTCGAAAATCTATTATTGGCAATATTTAAGAATCAATTGAACGTATGAATTGCATGATAATTATTAATATTGAATCACATAAAAATTGGAAAATAGTGGAAACCTGAGTCTCATTGCTTTTTATAATCTTGATAACAAACTTTCTTTGAGTTTTCTAGTTTTATTTGAATCTAAAAAATCCTTCACAAGTCTGAGAGGAACGACATCTTTCTTACCACTTTCTACAACAATTTAAAAACACATCAGCTCATGTTCGGTGGTGGTCATAACTGCTACAGTCCAGTTGTTCGAACTGTTGTAGTCCAGTTCCTTAGCAAATACTGCAGTCCAGTTGATCGAACAACTGCAGTCCCTTTCCACTTAACTGCTACAATTCAGTTGATCGAACTGTTGTAGTCCGGTTCCTCAGCAGGGTTGCGGTCCAGTTGATCGAACTTCCGCAGTCCTCTTTCGCATAAATGGTACAGCCCAGTTGATCGCAACTGCTGCAGCTCTGTTTTACTCATAACCGTTACACCCTAGCTGATCGCATCTGTTGTATCCTAAACTCCACGACATCTATATGCAGCCCAGTTTGATTCAACTGATGCAATCAACTCCCACGTCCGAATTGGGTGATTTTTGGATCGTTGCGATCGCGTTTCGATATCCTACATCATGAAGGTAAAATTTTTACATTTGGAGAAGAATATTTTTAGAGCAATCACATCATCAACATGTTAATACCGCGCCTCAACCGGTGCCACGTTAGCTAACTTCTTTCCATACGAGTTGCCACATTAGCAACTTTCCTCCATGTCAGTATAAGTTGCACCACTCCTGCCCCGTCAGCAATCTATCCACCCAGCTTACTCCACATGCAATTTTGTTTGTTTGATAACTTCTTCATCGTACGTCTGAATTGAGCGATTTTCGGCTCGTTGCAATTACATGTCAATTTCCAATATCATGAGGGTGGAATTTCAACGATTAGAGAAAACTTATTTTTTAAGATTGGGGCGGTGACATCGAAGAGTGACGTATTTAATCACCAAATGAAGCCATTATTCGATTTCACTCCAGTTTTCCTCACAACTGCTACAGTCCAGTTGATCGAACTTCTGTAGTCCAATTTCTCAGGAACTGCTTCATCGGTTTTACCTAGCGATTCTACCGTCTGCTGATCGCAGCTGCTGCAATAAAGTTCCATGGCAACTGTTTTCAATCCAGTTTTGATTCAACTGGTGCATTCCAGTCCCGCGGACAAATCTGGTTGCCAAGTCAAGCCGAGACGCTATGGCAACTACACTAGTCATCGTCGCTGGAAAACATCAACATAGCCAGTGGACATCCTAATCACCTCATAAACGAAGTCGCAAACACTTTTAATATTGGTACGTATAAAATTTACATATTTTCGCATCTTTTCATATAATCATTCATAATTTTATTCAATGGGACACCTACAATGTGGCGAGCATTTTTTCACGAGGAAATGCACACATTTCAATTCTGCGCGCATCTGGAATAGTAGGATTGGCCCCGCGCGAATTCCAAATAGCAGATAACTTCAAAATTTCATGCGCGAGCAAAATGCATCAAGGAAGTGCACCCTTGTGCGAGCATTGAGCAGCATGACAATCACTATCTTCTGGGGGTGAGTTGCGTATCACTTCAATGTGACTGACCATCACCTGGGGGCGAGATATGTAACACCTCATGGTCTAAAATAACTCTCTTAGGGCGAGCTGCGTAACACTCCATACGCTTGGGGGCGAGTTACATAGCACCTAAATGCAATGCAGAATTCAGCTTCTGAAAATCGAAACAAAGGTAACCCAAACTTCTTAATCCTCCAACGAGTTACAGGATTAAGAGGGGGCGAGCATACACCCTAATATTTTGACGCAATTATTGCAATCAGTAATGTTAAACTTCTACAGCTAAGTTGATCGAACTGCTGTAATCCAGTTCCTAAACAACTGCTGCACTTAGTTGGACGCAACTGATGCAGTCCAGTTTGCTCATCCATTCTGTACTTAGTTGGACGCAACTGATTTAGTCTGGTTTTATTTATAACTGTTACACTCAGGTTTATCGAACTGTTTAAAGTCTAATCCCTCAGTAGCTGCTGCAGTCCAGCTGATCGAAGCCGCTGCAGTCCAGCTCTGCTTGTCGTTTCTGCATTCCAGCTTATTGCAGCTGCTGCAATGCAGCGTTGCTCACTCCACCCGCAGTCCAGCTAACCGCAGCTACTGCAATGCAGTCTTGATCGTCGCTGCTGCATTCCAGCTGATCGCAGCTGCTGCAGTCCAGCCATATTTGCAGTTCTTGAAGTCCGGTGGCCGCCGCTGCTGCGATGCACTCTTGATAAATGTTTGCTGCGGTTGGTTTGTCGAAGCTCACCCAGATCGGCCAATGTTCGCGATTCCTGATCGGTGATCACAACTGCGATATAGTATTGCTTGTCGCTACTGATTCGGTGATCAAGCTCTGCGGTCCATCTATGTTCGCGATTCTGCCGGTCAGCTGGTGCATATGCTGCAGTGCAACTTTGCTCGTCGCTGCTGTAGTTCAGCTGATCCAAGCTACTGCAGTCCAGCAATGTTCGCAGTTCCTGCAGTCCAGCTGACCGCAGCTGCTGCAGTGCAGTCTTGCTCCTCGCTGCTGCAGCTCAGCTGATCGAAGCTACTGCAGTCCAGCTATGTTCGCAGCTCCTGCAGTCCAGCTGATCGCAGCTGCTGTAGTGCAACTTTGCTCGTCGCTGCTGCATTCCAGCTATGATCGCAGCTCCTGCAGTCCAGCTATGTTCGCAGCTCCTGCAGTCCAGCTGATCGCAGCTGTTGCAGTACAGCTTTGCTCGTTGTTGTTGCAGTCCAGCTGATCGAAGCTGCTGCAGTCCAGCTGATCGCAGCTCCTGCAGTGCAGCTTTGCTCGTTGCTGTTTCAGTCCAGCTGATCGGAGCTGCTGTAGTCCAGCTCTGTTCACAACTCCTGCAGTCCAGCTGATCGCAGCTGATGCAGACCAGCTTTGCTCAATGCTGTTACTACCCAGTTTTGCTCGTTACTGCAGAGGGCGGTTTTTACGTGGCGTCGCGATCGAGGTTTACCTCAATCACTTCGCAATCCGGTTCGCGGCAACTATTGTGATCTAGTCGACATCGCTACTGCTATCCTGATTCATATAACTATTGAAGACATATAAAGATCGATGTCACATCCAGTAGCACAACCAAGACCATTGGAGGTCCAACAACACACAAAGTCTGTTACCATCTCAACTACTAAAGGGTCACACCCTTTCGCTCGCAACTACCGCGGCTCAGTCCGTAATTGACAATAGCTTAATACCAACAGCTACTGCTACCTAGTTTGGTCGGAAATTACTGACAGTCTGCCAATTCAAATTTCGTTTACAACAACAGCTCACACATATTCCAGCCGAGTGACGTCAAATATAACTTATCTTTTCCAAACAAAAGTTACTAGTCAAGTTCTACATAGCTACCACAATTCAGTTTTACATCAACGATTCTGACTCACTTTGAATGCCACTCGCTCCCGGCATCACGCTTCCGTTGCGGACAGATTCAGCCTTGATCCTGTTTTTGCATACAACAATGGTTCATACTCAACTGTTTCCCGCCGATCTTCCAATCGCAATAGCCTCACTTGGGGGCGACTTGATTGCGATTTCCACAATCAACGAAGGCAGTTTTCTTTGCGCTTCAACAACAGTAATTTACTCTTGGGGGCGTCTTGATTTCTGCAAACGAACAAGGAAGGTTGTCATTTACTTCAAACGACAATAATCCACACTTGAAGCCGAATTTTATCATAGTCTGTTAATACAAAATGGAAAACTAACTTCTTAACCCCGCAACAAGTTGGAGGTTAAGAGGGGGCGATGTTTGTACCATGAGTAAAATTGCCACATATAGGGCCAGAATGTTGCTTGGGCCATTGTTCAGTTGTCATTCAAGCTCGCTGACCAATCAACCGAAGCAGCCCACCAGCCTGCCCAGTATTACAATGACCGGTCAATGGTCAAAGTCAATGCTCGGTCAACGGTAAAAGTCAACCGTTGGTCAACTGTCAAAGTCAGATTGCAAATCGCACCTCTAGCCAATTTCCAGTCATGTTTCTAGTAGTGCCACCAACCAGTTTCCAGCCATGTTGCCAGTCGCGCTTCTAACCAGTTTCAGTCAAGAACTATGCCACACTGCCAGCCAGTCTCTACCCATGTTGTCAGCTGTGCTTCCAGCCAGCATCCATCCATACTGCCAGCTCGTCATGCCATTCAAAGCTTGACAGTCACAGTCAACAGTAGAAAGGAACCATGCAGGGCGGATTAATGTAGAAGCCAGCCAGTAAAGAATTAATACATGCAAAGAATTAATACATGCAAAGACAGTTTCATGCAGAATTTAACATGGAGGCATGAATGAGCAGTTTCATGCCATTTAAGTTTATATTGTAATTAGATATTCAATTGTATAAATAGAGGGAATGTAATTCTGAACAAGGGGAGAAAAAGGAGAGAAAAAATAGACTGTAATTCTATTATCAATAAAACACCACCCCCCCCCAAGGGGATTCACCCGTGGATGTAGGCAAACCATGCCGAACCACGTTAAATCCGTGTGTCTGTCATTCCTGATTATTTCCTGTTATTAGCCCTGTTTTCATCAACAACACCAAAATCATCGTGTTTAGTGCCTGGAAATATTTCTGGGTGAAAACATGTAGTATCAAGCTCCAATGCCACAACACGACTTGTTTCTCTTTTAACAGATGCTTCCTCAAGTGTGGGAGAAAAAGATCACTCCGCGAATCAAGATTGATCTCTGAAACAAACAAACAAACAAATAAAGTTAATCAGACTACGGTGCAATTGAAACACGGAGACATGGAACATGGTGAGGAAAGAGGCAGCTCGAAACCTAATTAAGGAGAATAGGAGAATAGGTTCGATAGCTTCAACTCTATTGATCTTATGACCTAATTAGAAAAAACATTATATGGGAAAACGAAATTTATATTAGGTTGGTTCGTAATTAGCTTCAACTTTGATTCTTCTTATTTACTGACGGACGAAATCCTATAAACATAAGAATAATTACGAACTTGTTTATAACAGAAACCCAGGTGTAGCTATTTTTTTGTCGTGAAGTAATATTTAGGGTGTTCAAATGTTAACATATGCACGAGAGAAGAGGTTAACCAGGCATTTATTGTTCTTGGATCAATGAATTTTGTATAAGAAATACAATCTTTTTAGGCTAAACTAATAAATAACTGAAATCTCAAAATTACCCTTAACAATAATAAATGAGTCATAGACAATAGCAAAAGTAGGAAAGATATTGATAATATAATAATGCACCCAAAACTAGTGACAAAACCCCTAAGTGAACAAACTAGTGATAAGAAAAAACCGGTCATATTATTTCTACCAAATAAAAACCGTTTCAAATAAAACTGGGACGAAAACCCCAAGTCAAATAATAATGAGTAAATTTAGTTTTTGGTACTTTAAAAAAAGCCAAATATGCCCTTTTGACCTTTTCTTCTTCTTCTCTGATTTCTTTTTTCTTCTTTCTTCCGTCTCCTTCTCCCACCACCATCATCACCAGCAGCAACAATGGATCTCCAGCAGCAGCACCAACAACAATTTTATTCTCCCACTCGTTTAATATTTCATTTCTTCTTTCTTCTCCCCACCACCACCAGCTGCTCCTCCGATCGCAGCATCACCACTTAGCCATTGTCACTTCAAGATATGCCACGATCACCGTCGCCTCTTCCTGTAGCACCTCATCTTCCTTCTCTCAGACCGTCGTACCCATTATCAATTTCTGATCCTCCATCAACGCCAGATCCGCCTCCTCTTCGTCCTCCTTCTTCACCAGCGCCACTTACACCTTCTCCAACTCCAATACAATCAAACCTCACTTCTTAACCATCTCCACCATCACCACCGCCAATTTTACGACCTTCAATTAGTTCAGGTATGATTAATTTTGGTTGATTTTTAATTTATACTAATTTTGTTCGATTGGTATTTAATCTCTCAATGAAAATCTTAATTTGATCAGATCCAATTTGTTTTTGAAAAATTTAGCGATTTTTCTTTTTAATTCTCAGAGATTGTTATCCCATCGATTGGATGGAATTTTTCTCCTAACAAATGATTTCAGCCTCCTAGGTTAATTTGATTTTTTTTTTTCTTCTTCATTTTACTGATTTTTTTTTTGTATGAAAACAGAAAAAAAAAGAAGATAAAAGCTTGATTTTTATTGGGGTTGATTGGTTCGAATAGATGCCTCTCGGTGACTCAACTACCAGGTGATAAATCGGCTCAAGATTTTCTAGTGTGGAGACAGAATTTGATTATGAATCATGATGATTTTACCTTTGGTTAGTATTTGAAAAGTCTCTTGTAGTGCTATATTTCTTTGTGAAAATATGAGTTTGGTTTATACATTTGGTGGATAATTAACCTAAACGTGTAGTGTTTTGATTCCTAATGTATAATGGATTGTTTAAGGCCTGAATAAGGCATACACTGAATGAGATTGAGCCATGGTCTGTACGAATAGAGTGACCTCGTGGACATAGTGTATGCAAAGAGAAGTGATGTTGCTTAACCAATCTTTGTTTTACTCAAGACAGACTTGTGGACATTGGCTTTGAAATGGTTTCTTACTCATGCTTGTGTAAAAATGCGAGAGAAGAGCCTTCATCATATTCTCAGGTTACGTGGCTCGGCAATGTTGGAATTGGCTTGTGACATTTTCAAGACAAAGCTGGTGAGTGATTTCAAGGCTTGCTACAAGGTTATGAAGGGCGGGGAGCATGATCACGAAGGAGTTATGGATAATGGTAATTCTCACAACTAGAATTTGAGTTATGGAAGACGAGAAATGCATCATTTTTAGGGTGAAAGAGTGAATTTTTATACTTTAAAAACAAGGATTCACTGATGATATCAAGTTACTCCATCGGGTTGAAGAGTTACATGAATAATTCTTTGTGATGATCTAGTCTTGCTAGGCTTTTTAAGGTTAAGCATAAAATGGTGAGATCGAGTATTCGGTGAAGTCTTGTTGGTATCTACCGGAGGAGAATGCTTTAATGTTATGTTGTGACCGAGCATCTATGCTTAAGGGGCAGGCAAGTCTTTGGTTGTGTTTTACGTGATAAGCAGTGGCGAGCGCATGTCTTGGAGCTCGGCAATTGGGCTTGGTGTTGATGCAAACTATGCAGTTGAAATTTATTGAAGCCATAATAGCAGGACTGGGTACCGTACCGGTGGCATTACAAGAGAGCTAAATCAGGTACTCTCTTTGTGAAGTACACCAGAAAGTTGTTTAAGTTTGTTTGTTCTCATATTTGGTATAGTTTGGATAGTCATCAACTACTTATCTATCAAATTTATGTTGGTTTACGTGCTTGAGGTCTTTGAGAGATGTTGTTGGAATTACAAGAGAAGCTGCAATGTGTTGCGGATTTGTTTGAGCTGAGCTACAATACATAGAAAAATTATGAAACCTAATTAGGTTTCATCTAGTTTTGGTGAAACCAATTTTGGTTTCATCATTTTTTTCTATTTGGTTTCATCATTTTGTTCTTATTTTGCCTAGTTTTTTTTGGTTTGGTTTCATCATTGAAGCTGTGTCGGTGAAATGGCAATATGTGGAAAAATGATGAAACCTAATTAGGTTTCATCTAGTTTTGGTGAAACCAATTTTGGTTTCATCTATTTTTTGGTGAAACCAATTTTGGTTCCATCATTTTTCAGTTTGGTTACATCATTTTTCACGAGAAATTATTTGCACGAGAAATTTTGGTTCCATCATTTTTTCAGTTTGGTTTCATCATTTTTTCTCATTTTCAGTTTGGTTGCATCATTTTTCTCATTTTGTTGAACATTGATCAATCAAATTAATTGTTTGTGGTGGCGGTGGCTGGTTGGTGGTGGTGGTCGGTGACAATGATGGTGTTTCTCGGTGACGGTGGTGGTCGTTGGCTGCGGTGGTTGGTGACGGCGGCGGTTGGCAGTGGTGGTGGTGGCAGTAGTGGTTGGTGACGGCGGCGGTTGCCAGTGGTGGTGGTGGCGGTTTGTGACGGCGGAGGTTGGCAGTGGTGGTGGTGGTCGGCGGCCGGCGGCGTTCGGCGGCGGTGGTCGACTGCGGTGGTAGTGGTGGTGGTCGGCGGCGGCCGTGGTGGTGGGCGGTGGCGGTGGTGCAGTGTCGTCGGCGGTGGTGGTGCAGTGGTGGCGGTGGTGCAGTGGCGGCGGTGGTGCAGTGGCGGTGCAGTGGTGGCGGTGGAGGTGTGGCAGTGCGGTGGCGGTGGTGGTGGGCGGCGGTGGTGGTGGTGCAGTGGCGGTGGCGGCGGCGGTGCAGTGGCGATGGTGCTGCTGTGCTGTGTTGCTGTTGGTGGTGTGAATATAATAAAAATTAAAGGTGGGGTTGATTTTTATTTTTGTTGGGGTGATTTAAATTAAAAGGGTAATATAGACAGTTTATGTTAAATGGGGTTTTTGTGAACAATTTGTTTTGTTGGGATTTTTGTACATGGATAGTGACACCTTTGGGGTTATAACCCGCGCGCCGTAATGCACCAACCATTTTACTGTTTCCGTTAATAATAATATAATCTTTTTAGTCAAACTCACCTCCTTTAATGTTTAAAAAAAGATTATTCCCGGGATAACGCCCTTCACCTTAAGCTCACCTACACCTTCAGAAAAAAAGCACAGACCACTGTTCCACGACTTATAGTGGGATTCTCAGTTTAGTTAATTGCAAACATAAAAAATGAGCTCTAATTTGTTGACGCCATGTACATTTTCACTACAACTGTAGTCTTCGCTGCGATGACGGATGACCAATCCATGCCTTTTTTATAAAAGACATAAAATGTCTCTAATGAGTCTCAGAAATAAAATGCCTCTAGTCGGTTGCAATAAATAAATGGGGAATTTTATTTGTAGCCCATTTAACTTTTTTTTGTATATACGAAACCCACCATTAAGATTTCATATACGAAGAACCCATATTTATTTATAAATACGAAGTTGATTACATAAATAGCCTTTTACTAAAGAAATTAATTTGTTATATTTAAGAAGAAAAAAAAAAGGCAGTTATAACAAATCATAATCCTAAAAAAAACTCCACGAATAATTCCTTTCACTTCCCTGAAATGACTCTTTCTAAGATTTCTCCATAAATGACGTGCATTTATTTCTCTCCTAAAAAATCTACCCCAAATAACTGATTTTCCTTTTTTTTACTCCTAGTTAATTCGGTTTATTTGTTTGTTCGCATATTTATTTTATTCTGCAACCGACCAAATATACTTAATATTATCATCCATGGAATTTAAGGAAAATTGCATTTTTCACAAAGCGCGATTGGTGAAGCTTCCTTTTTCACACTTAATTAGATTTAATGAAAAATCTAGTTTTCAAGTGAAAATTTTGGTTTTTATCCATAATAATGTGGTGTGATTAGTGAAATATCTTATTTTCACCACCCATCAATAATGAAATTTCCTATTTTCACACTAACTAAATTTAGTGAAAATTCTAGTTTTCAAATGAAAACTTTGGTTTTTAATGAAAATTCTAATTTTAAACTTTGGTTTTAATGAAAATTCTAATTTTCACCTATTGATAATAGTAATTATCACCTTTAATCTTAGCCGAGTTAATCTCATGCAATAAGTACTATTATATATAGTATACGAAAGAAAAGTAAGGCATGCTGTACACGACACGTAATGGATATTGGTTGATATTAATGGATATGCGTTATCACAAATCTTCATTATCTTTAATTAAGCCTTATTAGTCGGGTGAGCACACATCTGTTGCGATTATAAGGTCCACCAATAACGCCTACTCGGCTACAAATACGCCAATAATTATTTGACTATTAGATATTTATGTTAATAATATTTAACTAATTAAGGTTAATTTAGTCCTTTTAAAAATAGGAAAGTATAAACTCAATCTAAAAATTTTAATCTTAGCCGTACATTTTTTATTTTGGGCTACAGATATATACAATTTTAATGATGGGTTTCTAGAAGAGAGAGGAACCAAACATGGGTTCCTCAGAAATTTCCACATAAATAAACTATTGATTAGTTGTCCCCATTACTTAATACTAACAAAGATTCAAATGTAAGCGTATAAATGGAATCCCTAAAATATTTGTCTAATCAAGACCATTTAATACTAAGTAACGGGTAATCAAAGGTAAAAATGCTCATTTATTCCTCCTTAACCTCTTCGTCCATGCATACGTTAACAGGACCCTAAGAAGAAATCGACTTGTATTAAAAAACACCTCTTTTTCATGGCTCATGATCGTACGCTTGAAAATATCCCTCACCCAACAATTGATCTGCGCCGCAGGATGACGAAATCGATGGTCGGATTTATCAGTTTAGACAAACAACACTTCTTTTTATAATATAGACTAGGTATCACCCCGGCCTACGGCCGGGGCTCAACCTTTTTCGATTTTTTTTGTTGTTTGGTCAGGTGGTCAGTATACTCCCACAAAATTTAGTCATTACCAAACCTAATTAGACTAGTATGTAACCCGTGCTACGTACCGGGGCCGGTGGATCAACTAATTTAGAGTGGTGCATTAGATTTTTTTTGAACAGTCTTTGATTAGTTTGATTTTTAAAGGGATATGGGACTCTGATACCCTTTAGGTATCTAATGATTTGATAATTTAAATTTGGTATTATAAACCAAAATTCATGTATCAATTTTATAGGAAGATATTAAAATAATTAAAGAAATTAATTCCATAGATTTTGGATTTAAAATAATTAATTTTCCTATGGATATTTGCAATTAAACATAATTACACGTTTTTTTTTGTCCAAACTTTTTTTAATTAAAAAATTGTCCTATCCAACAATTTTTTCTGTAGAAGTTTTGGAAGATATGCAATTTTTGAAACAAAATAAAAAGAAATGTGAAATGCTAGAAGTGTGCATGCAGGGCTACTGCAGAGATACCTTTATTTATGTCTAGATTTAGAAGTCGATTCATGTAACAGTACTATGTTGAGTCCAGTTTCGCTTATTACCTTGCAAGCATTACATCTTTGTTGGTGGTGTTTGAACTTCTTCTTAAGCGTAGTTTCATGATACAGCTCAATAGGTCTTATACATTGGTCCCCAAGAAAGAACGCCATGATAGCACTGTTAATTATAAGATTCACATCCATTTAGTTTAAATTTGTCACGGTTTAAAAAAATTAAATAATATACTGCCGGAGAATAATAATATGTTTCAAAAGCGGTGTGCCTAAAAACAAATGCTCATGCTATCTATAATCTTTATTAATAAGTAAACGCTCCATTGCATTCTTCATCTATCTCAACCAACGGTGGCATGTCACGATCCTTCTCCATAATCTCGTCCATATCATCATCATGTTCATTTAATTCGATCAATGTTGGCATGTCATCGTCGTTTTCTATTGTGTCATACTTTTATTTTTTTTACCAGGTCATTCTTAGTAGGTGTCTGGAGTTGTTCTCTGTCAGAAGTTATACTTACCCATTCGTTTTTCTTTAATAGATATGCTTTCTCCAAAGTATTATCACAATGAAATATTTCACGTGCTTTTAGAGTGAGATATATGAAGTTTCTTTCGTCGAGATTGAATTTAATGAGCATTGATTTCCCCAATTGCAGTTAATATTCTTCTACGCAGTCTGCCTTGTTTTTCAGTGTAACAAAATTATTTAACAAATTGCATTATGTTTTTTTTCCCCGAAAATTGTGCTTATCTTAAATATTGTGGTTACTTTACAACATTGAAGACAATTTTAAATATATATTTGATTGAAATACTTTTATTCTTATTTTGAATGATGGCGTAGATCCACATGTTAATGCATTTGGCTCCATTTGGTCATTAAATTTGGAGCAGTGGGTTATGATGTGTTTACCTATTTCTGGATTCCACGGGAGATTTGTTTTCCTGAAATACACGAAGGTTAAGGATCATAAGAGTTTTTTATTAATCTATTAGTGTGCTTTCTTCATCTACGTTGAATTTATATATTAGTTGTTCTCTCGATTCTTGTTATAATTGGTCTCAAACATATTATGTATGCATTAGATAGGTTCTAGCATTTGCTACACGTCAGGACATCGTCACTTGGTTTTTTAAGAATCTTACGCGAGTAGCTAGACCTTTACGCTTAAATGATAGAAGTGCTACTGTGGTAAGCTTTGGAAGTCATACAAACTCAATTGTCGTTACAGTATGTTTGAATACCAGAAGTTAGTCTTAGAAGTCAGAAGTAATAATATTTTATTTCGTTTAAAAGCAAAAAAAATTCTTCTAGAAGTCATTTTGAAAAAATATCCGCAAGCTGATTTTTAGAAATCGAAAAGTTAGTTCTCAGTGCATCCAAACGCCCAATTATTTTGGATACAGGAGCAGAACATAACTCATAAAGAATTTTTTTTTTTTGCTTCACAAAAAATTACAGTATTTTTTGCTTCTAGAAGTTGATCTGAATTCTATACCCAATCTGACTTCTTCCAAGAAGTCAAAAAGTTACTTTTAAGTTTCAAGTTCTCTACTTCGGATTGATGTAGAGCGTGATATTGCGAGGTCCCTTGTTCAAAGATCTCAATTTTTTTATTCCTTGTTTCTTCTACACATACTTGTAATATAAACTTGATGTGCGTGTGATTCAAAATTTTAGTTGGATTGTTGGGCTTGAGGAATTTGCACATCCTGCTCTTTTCTAAACTGTTGGAATTATTGGACCAACCTTCTTCCTGGCGATCAATTTTCATTCTTGTTTTTGGTTGGTGAGAAAAAACTTAAGCTACGTCAGGTCCCAGATTTAATTGAATTATCAATAATCTATTCGCTTATGGAATTTCTTATTTATTTATATGAACACAATCACAGTAATAACACATATGCCAGACAATTAACACACAGAGACGATAAAACTTTCACACGACTGAACAAAAAAAAAAACATCGGTCTCAATCTTTCTTTACACCATATAGACAACTCAAAATAGATTTAGGTTTTATTAACTAAAACTATCATATAGTATATTCAAGATCGACCCATGAATTGAACCATAAAAACCAACAGATTTGAGTGCTTTTACATGTCATTGGCAATGTTTTTAGCATCCATTGACAACCTTCTAATCCTCTTCTTAATAACCAATCATTATATTAATTCCAAGTTCCAAGTAGCGGTAGTGTTCATCATAAATACAAAACTTATAATCGAATAGAAATAGTCACAAACAATTTTATTTGGAAATATTATGGCGTTGATATGATGCTTCCTCTTTTCATTATCGAACAAAATGTTATCCTATTCCACCCTTGATTTACTGGGCACTACCATAATCATTACCATTTATCATTTTGACAATTCTTATTTCTTACATGAACAATAGCCAGTGATGCTTGTACTCTCTCGATTCATCCCTGGAGTTGAATACCTCATTCAATAAAAAAAATAAAATTATCCAACCCTAGGAATCAATAGAAAAGGAAAATCCCTTATGATACACTAGATTTGGCTCGGTTATTGATAGAGTGAATAGATCTGCCATTTCTTGAAATCTCTCTTCTGATTCAAAATCGCGGTGTAACGTGTACCCCCTGTTTTGTTCATGGAATAGATGAAATAAATAAAACAAATGGATTTTGCTTCAAGAATGAAATCTTATTGGGACTGTCCATATCCGGTTCATCCTTCGGAACCATATCACATTCCAGATCTGATGAAGTAGGATGAATTGAGACGGTATTTTGTAAATACGTAATTATCTTGAATGTATCAATTATTTCTTTATTTTCCGATCGTCTGGAAGGGACAAAAGAAACATCTTGTTCTTTGTTCAAAAATTTATGATCTCTAGTGGACCTCTCAGTAGGATTCGAACCGATATGAAGTTCTGATCATCTATCAACAAATATATGCATGAAGATCAAACCGACCATGTCCGCACATAACTAAGAGTATAATTTTTGATTCTACAGTTTTTACAGAGAGCTTCCCTTGAGACTTGCGACTTTGCCCGCACGCGTTTCAAGGTGGGTATAACAATTGTAATGTACAACCGAGGCACTAATTACAATCTGATAAATTAACAATTGTAAGATGGAAGTTTATGGATGGTCATGAAAAATATGATAATCTTAATATTAGATATGAGCATATAGTACATCAATTCTTTGACCATTCCAATAATGTTGTATCCTAAAAGTTTTGGGAATGAGAAAAGAGGTTGTTATATAAGTAACCTGAGACAACCTTCCTAAGGCACAAACTGCCATTTCTTTCAGTTGTAGATCTGGAGATTCAAGTGCGGCAATTAGAGGTCGAAAAATACCTCTATGTACAATATGAACCAACAAAACAACATCATTTAGATAGGAAAATTGGAATTGGGTATAGCATATTAACCCCAGAGGTTTGTACAATGCCAATATTACATGCAACTATAAGACCACAATTATTAGGTGTTGTTGATGGTGTATTTTCGTTCAAGGTTGAGTTTGTAAAAACCGAGAGAAAAATCATGCTTGACATCTTGTAAAAGATAAAGCCATTTATAAGTGTTGGATACTCCCTCACTTAATTGACCTTGTATTTCTTGTACTCATTATCGGTGTGGCATGACGGTGAGTGTTACTCTGTAAGAGTAACACGAACCTCCAGCACTATAATGAATCATTATCAGTGTGGCATGACGACTGAGTGTTACTCTTACAGAGTAACACGAACCTCCAAGCACTATAATGAAACCATGTACGAAATACCCGTACAGGCCGATTCTCGGTGTGTTATACTAGCCCGAGCCCTCTCGGTGTGTTATACTAGCCCGATTGAGCCCCTCTCGGTGTGTTATACTAGCCCGATTGAGCATCCGGACTTGGCTGTATCAGTCTCGGATATGATATGATCGATCGCGAGTCATCCAACTCCACAAGCATGATTGGATGACCACAGATCAATTCCATCACCCCCAAAGCGGTATGGAATACACACGGCCGACCCCGCATGGTCGACCATTGGCCTTTGCTTGCCAAGAAACCGTCCATACCAAGCATTATGGGCGGAAAACCTAAATTAGGGTTTGCGGCATATTACATGTGCCGCAAAGCAGTCTCAACCATCCATCTTCGCAGTATAGATGGAGGGTGTAGATGTAGACTCAAAGGGCCGGAGCATGTCGACACAATCACCATGTGACCGCCTACTACACACATGACCGGTCGGTCAAAGCCAACCATGGTTGGTTACAACAAATTGTCCGCCCAAAAGAGCATGGTCGCGCGGCTTTGAAAGCCAAAATTAGGGTTTCAAGTCATCACGCGCGTCCATCTTCTCCGATACGAATGGAGGGTCCTGATTGGATTAACCAAGGCCCGGTCATACCAAAGCATGACCACCGTGGGCCCATCTACCTCCTCTTGCGGTCGGCCAAGGCATACCATGCCCGGCTAATCCAAAACGCCCGACCAAACTCACGCGGTTACATCTCCCAAATCCTAAACTGATCTCGACCGCTCAACTTCACCGGATGATTTGAGTGGCTTAGATCACGTTTTCATGGGATAATCGGTATAGGTGTGAACACTAGCCTACCACCTACACGCTGGTATGATCGACCAAGACCGACCAAGATGGGTCGTCTTGGAACGCACGCCCAAACTTGGGATGTCATGCGGTTTCCAACTCCTTTGCGGCAAGGGATTTCTGCCGCAAACCGATCTCAACCACTCCTCTTTGACGGTCAAATTGAGTGGCCTAGATTGCATCTTCATGAGACGGTAAGACATGGACGTGTACACCATCATGCCGTCAACACGCATGTATGGTCGGTCCTCTACAAAATCCTTCCCATGCTTGGTTTCGACCAAGCTGAAGAGTGATGCTTGCGCACCTCCTTAAAAACCCAGGATTTCATCAACGGTCGGGATGAGTGTCTCAAACATCATCTCATCCGTCGACTTCACCACTTGGTTATACAACCCCGGTGGGAGTTATTTGGTTAGTGAGGAGTCATTACCCATCACTTTACCACACCATAATGCGATGCACTCTGCATAAAATACACACGATACTCCACAAGTATCGACTTTCTGAATAACGCAGTTATTCAATTCAGCATTACATGCTATCTTCCGTGGATCCACGATCCACATTCCAGACATCAATCATGTCACAAACTGGGGATACTTATCTGGGGTATTGGTGCGGCGGTTTTACGGCGTGCGGCGTGCAACGCGCCATCACAAGAACGTGTTAGGAGGTCATGGACGGTTAGAGATGAACTGGAAAAGTGGGCAAGGTGGTCGTGTGTTACCGACACACAACTCCACTACTCCATCATTCCACTACCTCCACTTCCCACGAGAAACGTGAATGAGGCTCAATGACTTGTATAAAATAGGGTCTCCGCCCTATTTCCAACAACAAGGGAATAACGGAGAACAACACAAGTTCGGATTTACGAAACCAAGTGTTAATACAAACCGTATTCAAACACTCGAGCCTGCTTGCATCAACCGTAAGCTTGCTCATCTTTACCATTTACAAGTCATAAGCAAGCCAACACCTTCACAATCTCAACACCTTCTTCGCTTCCCTCCCTAAGATCAACCCCATCTCCTTCACTTTGTGACCGAAACAAGTCTGGAACGGCCATTTCTTGGTTTAGGCCGGACTTGCACAGATTGATCTCTCGAATCTACAAGCACTCACCGCTCAGTGCATTTGTTGAAGGTTTAGATTCATTCCTCATCCACACCCCAAATTACCAAATTTCTGCAGGAGTAGTTTTCACCCATCAACAATTGGCGACCACGGTGGGAGGTTGATCTATCGGTTGCACAAAATTGAATTCTCAGTTCTTCGGTTTTCGGCTCACGATGCATCCTCATCAGGAAACCACAGGCGGTTCAGATACCATGGGAAGTGTAGATAGAATGCTGGAGGATGTCTTGGCAAATCAAGCTGGTATCACCAGAAGGTAGAGCGAAACATTCCGCCTTTAGAATGATATAACATCACAATTACAAGAAATGCTGAATCCTTAGTCAGGAGTCACACCTTTACCGGTGGAGAGGCAAAAAGAGCGTTTAACCGCAGGTGACTCAGGAAAGATGAACAACATGGTCCAGTCAACAATGAAGAACCGAGGCAACTCCACAGAGGAGAGGACTTGTCCGGAGTACTACAACGTCTACCGGATAAAGAAATGGAGCCTGCAGCTTACGGATCCCTGTGTGGAAGATTTACATCTCAAGACCCTTGTCGAAAGCCGTGAAGAAACGCTGAGGAAGGAGAAATCAATCAAGTAACACGTGAGTACGAGAGGATGGGAACGATCAATTCGATCACTTTCGGCGGTGATATTACAACACCTTCCATCACGAGCCCGGAGCAGCTGCAAGTCCTGGCATCTCATCAAGTGTAACACCTCCGTAGTCACCGAGCAACAACTTCCGCTCCCGCATCGGGACGAGGAACCGGAGGGGCGAGAGGAGGACCATCTCCCATTATTGCAGACTTGATGGAAAAGCGGGAAGTTCTTGTCAAGACTCAAACGGATATGGCCGCAACTCGGAAAGAGGTACTCACTTTTCTTAAGACATTAACTGATAGATTTCCACATGACCCGCAACAGCCCCTGGAGCCAACAAGGAATGAATTCAACGCACCGGAGAAGGTACTTCAATGGCACGGACCTACATGGACATGATCAAAGAAGCGACATCAGATATGAGCGGTCTGTCATGGAGGCTCTACACTGGGACTGATCCTCACAACAATCTTCCTCGAGTCAATAGTTTCACTCTGGTTCAGCCGGTCTGTCATGGAGGCTCCTACACTTTTGGGACTTATCCTCACAACGATCTTCCTCAAGTCAATAGTTTCACTATGAACCAGAGGCCGGTGGATCGGGAAGCGGTTTCTCATTGGAAAGTTTATGCAAACTTTCACATCTCTCGAAGAATCGGCGCGCGGAGACGTTTTGCTGCTATCAACCGAGAGGAAGGTCACGACCGTGACCTACATGTCACCGCACGCATCAAGGATTCGAGTTCAAGACGACCCTTATCTACAGGATCGTCTTCATTACTCTCAAGATTCTCGGGACATCCAAGGCTCTCCCGAGCAAGGTCGTACGGAAGCCTACCACAATGACGGACTTCGAGGGAAACCAAACCGGCACATACGGAGAAGCTCCGTGGAAAGAATCGAGACAAGTTCGTTGCATCCCACTCCCCATGTGGGCGTCAATTCAGGAGAGGACCGACTTGCATCATTGAGGGCTAGTACCCACGATGCATCTTTCTTTGTGAAGCATTCTTCTCCATCTTGTGAAGCCACAACCCACGTTCACACGAGGAGGGAAACGAACTTTTATGGCGAGTCGTGACCAGAAAGGAAAAGCGGTATGCCCGCAAGACTGCCATTATCAGCAGAGGAGACTGTTACCCAGTCTCTCCACCTAATGGAATGCTACAACAGCAACGAACCACAAGAGCAAGTGCTAGATGCTCCACAACAGCTGCAAGATGGCACCAACTCTACAACTGATGAAATTGAAATCGTTGAGGAATCTCCTAGGCCTATCTCCATCAGCTCAATCTTGTGTACGGATAAACGCACGAAGCTCGTGCAACTTCTCAAAGAGTACCAGGACATATTTGCTTGGAGATATGAAGAAATGCCGGATGAAAATTGGTCACCCATCATATACATGTCATACCTGTATCCAAGTCGGTTAAACAGTTGTATTTCATACATGAGGAAAATGGATAGATCAGATACAACCAGCGGACACGGCATGTTCTCCTCCATGGATGGATGTAGCGGCTACAAACAGATAAGGATGTACGAGCATGATGCAAGTAAGATATCTTTTCGAACTCCTCTCGGAAATTTTTATTATACCATGCTGCCATTTGGTTTAAAGAGTGCCGGTTCAACGTATAACCGCTCTATGACGGTAATCTTCCACTGGAGCCGATACCTCAAGGGAGCAGCCTCAAGAAGATAACGATGTCCAACCGTCATATCGAGAGAGATCCGGGCGAGTTACTCCATCGACGGTGGTCGAACAAGATCCGGTGAGTCACTTTATCGACACATGTGGTACATGTCTATCACGCTATATTGGAGAATCCGCTTTTGGTCATCCTCTGGAGCTGTTGAACGCTCATCTACAACAACATATGCCCTGATAGAAAGAACCAGGCCTGCCGGAAGAGCCTCATAATGTTTGTATGGGCATATATCTCACCAACAGGAGATACAACATTCAGCCTTATGTAAGCAGTTCTTTGAAGCAGCAAGAGGAAAACCACCAAGATACAACATCATGCGCGTCCATCAACTCCAACTCCAGTACCACGTGCACGAATCCCACAATGATGAAACAACGTCCAAGGTATTCCATACCACGGCTCGACAAAAAAACCACTACGAACAAACCATGTAAACCACGCTTGGGATCGAGGCTCGGCATGAAGTTCCTTCACCGTCGATCAAGGACTTCTTCAACATGAGAAAGATGGTGGAGTCAAGAATCATGGATTCGTAAGGGCAATCGAACTGAAGAGGAAGCCACTTCAACGCTCCCTCCAGCAGAAGCTGCTTCAATGGTCTATTCAAGAGCCGCCGCAACGCTCTCTCCGAGACCCACGTTCGCATCAGAAACCACTTTAACATCCTCTCGAGACGTTTCAACACTCAAGCTGCATCAATAATCTGCGCTCCGGTCAAGTTATCTTTGATGTACTCATTGCTCAATATACGTCTCATCCATCCTTCATGAGGACCCAGCGGAGCATGAAAAACCCTGAAGTCGATAGGAGGAAGGTTATCCTGTGGAACGGATGTTTTCATATAGTTGAAAGGGCGCGGTGAACAATTCATCATCGATGTTCGGCATATCTTTGAAGCTGTCAACACTTCCTGGCTTGGCACCAGCATTATCTCCAGAAGACATCTCAATAGGGATTCTTTCTACTGCAATGAAATAAAAGACAGGAGTTAGAACTTGTATGAAAGCATAAGAGAAGTGTCGCCACACACGGCAAGACACAACTCACACAATGGCCAGTCCAAACATCATTCAAGTCTGGACGGTACAAGCCTCAAGTCTGGTATTGCTCAAGTCAAAAGGCTGGTATTTATCAAGTCGCAAAGGCTGGTGTTAATCACGACATAAGGCTGGTATAATAGGCGCACACAGCAGGGCCGGTTTCAGTCGAAGCACATGGCTGACGTTTGAAGCATGTACACAGTAGACCCACTTTCAACCGAAGCAGACACAACAAGCCCACGTTCGATCAAGCAGGCGCAGTAACCCCACGAACAGAAGCGGGCGCCTTGTCGGTCGATTAGGCACATCCCCACGATTGAACGAAGCGGGCGCAATAGCCCTCGACCGAAGAAGTCATAAAGGTCGATCGAAGCGGAGCAAGACCGACATCATGCTAGGGGAACACTTTTTACGGACGTCTCTTGAACGTGACATGCTCGAAGGACGGGACGACCCGTCTCTCCTGGTAACATCTAACATTGTCTCATGAGTTTTATCTTTAATCTGTCACCATCTCATGCCTACACACAATAGTGTAACCATTGTGTGCTAGGCGAGGGACTTAATGTTGATGGTGGATTTTCGTTCAAGGTTGAGTTTGTAAAAAACCGGAAAAATCATGCGGCGACATCTTGTAAAAGATAAAGCCATTTATAAGTGTTGGATACTCCTCACTTAATTCAGGCCTTGTATTTCTGTACTCATTATCGGTGTGGCATGACGACTCGAGTGTTACTCTTACAGAGTAACACGAACCTCAACACTATAATGAATCATTATCGATGTGGCATGACGATCGAGTGTTACTCTTCTGAGTAACACGAACCTCCAAGCACTATAATGAAACCATGTACGAAATACCCGTCAGTGCCGATTCTCGGTGTGTTATACTAGCCCGAGCCCTCTCGGTGTGTTATACTAGCCTGATTGAGCATCCGGACTTGGTATCGGTCTCCGGATATGATCGATGATGAGTCATCCAACTCCACAAGCATGATTGGATGACCACGAGATCAATTCCATCACCCCAAGCGGGTATGGAATACACACGGCCCGACCCCGCATGGTCGACCATTGGCCTTTGCTTGCCAAGAAACCGTCCATACCAAGCATTATGGGCGGAAAACCCTAAATTAGGGTTTGCGGCATATTACATGTGCCGCAAAAACGGTCTCAACCATCCATCTTCGCAGGTATAGATGGAGGGTGTAGATGTAGACTCAAAGGGCCGGGCATGTCGACACAATCACCATGTGACTGCTACACACATGACCAGTCGGTCAAAGCCAACCATGGTTGGTTACAACAAATTCGTCCGCCCAAAAGAGCATGGTCGCGGCTTTGAAAGCCAAAATTAGGGTTTCAAGTCATCACGCGCGTCCATCTCTCCGGGACGAATGGAGGGTCACAGATTGGATTAACCAAGGCGGTCATACCAGCATGACCACCGTGGGCCCATCTACCTCCTCTTGCGGTCGGCCAAGGCATACCATGCCCGGCTAATCCAAAACGCCCGACCAAACTCACGCGGTTACATCTCCCAAATCCTAAACCGATCTCGACAGCTCGCTCAACTTCACCTAGGATGATTTGAGTGGCTTAGATCACGTTTTCATGGGATACTCGGGTATAGGTGTGAACACTAGCCTACCACCTACACTTTGGTATGATCGACCAAGACCGACCAAGATGGGTCGTCTTGGAACGCACGCCCAAACTTGGGATGTCATGCGGTTTCCAACTCCTTTGCGGCAAGGGATTTACGCAATGAAACCGATCTCAACCACTCCTCTTTGACGGTCAAATTGAGTGGCCTAGATTGCATCTTCATGAGACGGTAAGACATGGACGTGTACACCATCATGCCGTCAACACGCATGTATGGTCGGTCCTCTACAAAATCCTTCCCATGCTTGGTTTCGACCAAGCTGAAGAGTGATGCTTGCGCACCTCCTTAAAAACCCTGATTTCATCAACGGTCGCAGATGAGTATCTCAAACATCATCTCATCCGTCCGACTTCACCAGACTTGGTTATACAACCCTGGTCAGGGAGTTATTTGGTTAGTGAGGAGTCATTACCCATCACTTTACCACACCATAATGCATGCACTGCATAAAATACACACGATACTCCACAAGTATCGACTTTCCGAATAACGCGATTATTCAATTCAAAGATTACATGCTATCTTCCGTGGATCCACGATCCACATTCCAGACATCAATCATGTCACAAACTGGGGGATACTTACAGGGGGTATTGGTCTGGCGGTTTGCGGGCGTGCGGCGTGCAACGCGCCATCACAAGAACGTGTTAGGAGGTCATGGACGGTTAGAGATGAACTGGAAAAGTGGGCAAGACTGGTCGTGTGTTACCGACACACAACTCCACTACTCCATCATTCCACTACCTCCACTTCCCACGAGAAACGTGAATGAGGCTCAATGACTTGTATAAAATAGGGTCTCCGCCCTATTTCCAACAACAAGGGAATAACGGAGAACAACACAAGTTCGGACGATGAAACCAAGTGTTAATACAAACCGTATTCAAACACTCAGAGCCTGCTTGCATCAACCGTAAGCTTGCTCATCTTTCTGTTACAAGTCATAAGCAAGCCAACACCTTCACAATCTCAACACCTTCTTCGCTTCCCTCCCTAAGATCAACCCCATCTCCTTCACTTTGTGACCTGAAACAAGTCTGAACTAGCCATTTCTTGGTTTAGGCCGGACTTGTACAGATTGATCTCTCGAATCCACAAGCACTCACCGCACAGATGCATTTGTTGAAGGTTTAGATTCATTCCTCATCCACACCCCAAATTACCAAATTCTCGCAGGAGTAGTTTTCACCCATCAACGGTGTTTAAAAATATAGTTCGAAAGGTCGTAGCAAGATAAGAAGACTGATTTTACCTGGTGTTATTCTCTGCCAGAGAAGACAACATGATATCCTTCCTCATTTTATCACAGCCTATAGTGCAGCAAGCTCTTGAGCATTCGTTACATTCTGCAATTGCACAAACACATAATTTTCTTCTAAATTTGCAGGAAAACTTAAAAACCCCAATTCATCCATAAGATACATTAACATGTCATCAACTTCATCAAATCATAGGTAAATTACCAACAAAAATTGTTCTTATATTATCAACTTGGTCAAATCAGAGGTAAATTACCAACAAAAATTGTTCTTATGTATAGGTACAATAAAAATAAATTATCTGGTTCATAAATCTGACACTCTACAACAAAAATTGTTCTTATATAATGCAATCAAATTTGGTTTGGATAACTAATTCCAATACAAAACCATAAAAATTCTCATGCATAGTACCATCCATAACACGATGGGTTTTAAGCTTGTAGCAGTGACATTCACAATTCGATAAGTTATAGCAATGTCATTCATAGCGAATCAGATATCCCATGCTCGGTTGGATTGTAGCCGTGCCATTTACAGCAAATCACCAATTCTATGCTTGTAACATTCACCTCAAAGTCATCCTTTTTGTCATTTCAAGTTAAATGTAGGTGCAAGTAGAATTGGCACATTCTTCAGGTTAGATAGTAAAATTTAATATTACCACACAGTAGCTATAATTTGTTGCACTACTTGGAAGGCCAATACCCAGTTTATTTGCAAGAAAATAGAGTAAAGTTAACTAATAATCAGCAGAATATCCCCGTTACATAGTCGCATATAACTCACACTCAGACTAAATAGCTTCTAAATTTTGTCTTGAAAAAAATCCTAAATACAGTGTCTAACTGTTCGCATGGATAGGCTCCCTGGAGCCATCATTGAACACAACTATGATTGCTGATATCCTACAAAATATAATTATTTTATTATTTCATTTCTCTAAATTATTGTTCGTATAATTACCATTCAATACCAAATTTTCCGAGCCACAAATTCTTACGGAACCTCTCATTGCACCACCGAAATAACATGTGCCACTGGATATTCTGCTCCAAGCTTGTGGAATTTAAGACACCTTATCACAACCTCTAGTACAACAAGCTCTTGAGCATTTGCACAAACACATAAATTTCCCAACTTTAGTTAAGTAATATGGGATTTTCGATGAAAACTTACAACTTTATGGAAACTAAGAAATAAAAATAGATATTTTGAAGGTCACTTACGTATATGCCTCCTTTTCTCACCTTTTTATTTCGTACTTTTTTCCATTATTTCCATTTTGTAAGCTTTTTACGCCTTACTTTAATCTGACTGCAACCAGCTCAAAACCCTCACTGCCCCTAACTTTAGCAACATCACCAATCCAACATCTCCACCACCACCACTGAGTTTCTCCAAATAATGATATATAATACATCTCAACCAGTAACTCCAACATTTCTTTTATATTATGCTTCTTCCGGATAAGTCACGATTGAACATGACTTCTCAAATTTAACCAAGTATATAAAATATGATAAAAGGAACGAAATAAGAAACCAATAACGCTAGTTCAATATGCATGTGCGAATGCATGACTAAAATAGTACCTAGATGAAACAAATATATTATAAACAAAAATTAAACGTTATAAATGATCATTTTGGATATATGAAACAAAGTTCAGATGACTCTTGTAATTCTTTGGTACTATTCACGTATTGGTTTGTAGCTAATGCGACTATTCATATTCGATT